>SOPI01000676.1:0-23574 GCA_021307395.1 Trypanosoma vivax
GTGGAACACGGTCTGTAGCTTGCTGGATATTGCGTTTAATGCTGCGAAGGATGCTGGGGCGAGGGGGAAAGTGTGATGTCCGAGAGCGAAGCGGCGAAGGTTATTCCTGGCGCCTTCGAGTCCGTGTTTGAAGCGAGGTGGAGTTATGTGGAGTCTGGCCACGTTGATATGCCCCTGGGATTGAAAATATTTGACGGTACTGGACGGTGTGGTTGTGCCGCCAGTTTGGTCGTTTGCTGAGGTGAATGAAATTTCTGGTGTGGATGAGCTGGAGGTTCTGGATTTAGAGAGTGACGGTGAGCTGATATGGCGGCAGAGCATGAACGGGACAGAGTTGCTGCTGGCCAACATTGTGTTGAAGTTTTTGTGTTGACGTCAGCAATGGGCTGGCCATACACCAAGTTTATTCCTACTAATGCTCGTTGCGTGTTTGTGCGCCGCGAGATGGTGCGCGTGTGGCGCGTTGTTGAGGAACAAATTCAGATGTGGCCGAACTGCACACATCAGTGCCTCAATAAGCCGTATATTTTGCTTGGGACGCCCGGGATCGGCAAGTCGCTTGGCTGCGGGTCGTACCTGCTGCACGAGCTGCTGCACTACGACGCGGCGAAGGTGCCTGCTGTCGCGTATTTGTGGATGGCTCCGCGTACATTCCACAAGACCGGCGCCATGGCTGGGCGAGTTGTGTTTTACAAGAAGCAAAAGAAGCCCTAACTGCAATGAACGAAATACAGCAGGCAACATGAAAACCGAAGGGACTAAAATCAACGAAGGCCAGAGGACGGGGGAGATGGACGGCTACATAATATTTGACGTATCCGGGACGTTCGTGCCGTACTCGCAGTTTCTGTTGGGTAGGTGGGGCTGTGTTGTGCTGTCGTCACCTAACACGAAGAACTTTGCGGAATGGGCAAAGCAGAACAATGCGCTTCCCATTTACATCAACTGCTACTCGAGGCGCGAGATAATGGGGTTTCACGCGTTTCAGGAGCGGTGTGTGCTGCGAACAGACGAGGAGTACATTGGTGCGAGGGAGCAAATAGAGTCGCGCTGGACGGAGATCAGGAGGCGCATTCGTGAGGTTGCCCGCTGCCGCGTTATATCTTTGACTGGAAACTATTTGACAATAGGCTCAAGGAAGTTGAGAAGGCGTTGGAGGGTATCACAGAAATCGATATGGAGCGATACGTGAAGATTTTTTTGGAGGCAAACAATGGATTGAAGACGGGACGACGCACAAGATCATCAGGCTCGTGTGGAGTTCGATTGACGGCCGTGAGAGCTGCCGTAATTACCCCGCTTCGGTTGTAATTGCAAGGGAACTGATCAGCCGCGTGGCTCGCTACTTTGCCGGGCGTCCTGCCTGCTAAAGATGCTGAGGATGCCCGGTGTTGACGGTGCGGCGGTGCTGGAGAAGATTGGGGTGTGCGCCTTCATGTATAGGAGCGTTGTGGACGAGATCGTCGGCAAAATGAAGCACCTCCCCAGAACAGGCGGGCGGCGCGGCGCAGCGTGCTTGCTCGGGTGAATGCTGCTGACCGCTATGCCCAGGACCACAGGATCGTTGGTTTCGGGTCTGGAACACGCCAGCAGGGAGCAAAGTTGGATAGGAACAGCCTTAGGCCCCGTGTGCTGTACATACCGGACATTCCGAACTTCCCCGTGGTGGACGGTTTCTACTTTGTGGAGGCGCCGCCGGAAGATGGTGGGGTTGCTGGCGGTGGCGTGCGGGTGGCGTGCGCTGGCGGAACTGGACCTTCGTGGGTGTGCAAGTGACGAAGGCGGAAAGCATGGCACCGACTGTGGTGCTGTGGCCTCCTTCATGAGGCGAATGGAGCAGTGCATTGTGGACTGGGAGCAGCTGAAGGGCCAGATATCGTGGGAAATCATTTACGTGCAGGGCAGGGACTCCATCGCAATAACGCGGCAGGCGTGCAAGATGCTCGCAGCCGATGACAGACAGAGCGATAAACGCGTGCTGACGGATGAGGGAGAAGAAGGAGGAAGAGAGGGCCCAGTTGCTGAGGGAACATCAGAGTGCGCTGGCCTTCTGGGAGACTGTTGAGCAGTACCAGGTGAAGCTAGATTCCGAGCTTCTCACAATAATTTCTCGTGCTGCTGAAATTGGCGAGCGGTGCTGGTGGAGCGCGCAGGGATTGCTGTTAAGGTTCGTAGAAAAGCTGGAGGCAAGCAGAAGTGCAGCTGAGTGTCCTTGGCCGCCTGAGTGCCATTCGCTCCAGCCAGGCATGTGGCGCATTGCGACGGGTCTAGCCGGCTGAGTGTGGCGATGGGTGTTGTGATCATTTGAGGGTCGCGGCGAGCATCATCAGTTGGGAGGTGCTCAGCCGCCCTAGTCACGCGGTCGCGTTTGCACGCCTCACGTGGGAACAAGTGCCGGCGACTGCACGCCACACCACCTGAAAGGCTCAGGGATGGGCCGCTGAAACTGGGCCGCGAATGACCTCGCAGCGTGTAGTGTGCGCAGAGGTCACCTAGATGTGGAGCTGTTCGTGTTCTGGCGCATAAAAAACGAAGCGCATATCCACCGGAGAAACAGTCGTGACACTTGCAACGTGCTGCACTTTGCCCGCCGCGTGCCAGGCCCCAAATCAAATGTGAGGCATTGCGGCGGGTGCGCACGATGGCACGAGTTGACAAACGCTACTCGGCTACGGTGAGCGCGGGCGTGTGGTTATGCGCTGGGATACTTGCACGCCATAATAACTACGCAAGTGATTCGCATGCCTGGGGTGAAGGTGCGTGAATTCGGATGCTTCAGCGACGAGTTCGTTAGCCAAGCACTGAAAGCTACACTGGGCGCAGCGGGTGGCCTGAGCGCCGTTGCCTCGAAGGGCCTGAGGCACGCGGCTAAGAAATCACCGCCGAGCGCAAGCGGTTCGCGCGCCTCTTTCAGTTGCGAGCGTCAGCGTGCCCAATTAATATAGAAGGAGAGTGAGCACGCAGGGAAGAAGGACGCTCACGTAATGCACTGAATGGAGCTTCAAACAAGACATTGGTGTTAAACGATGCGAGGGCGAAGGGGCGTCGCGGTCGTCGGCTAGTTGCGTGCTAGACCGCGATCGTGTGAAGCCCCTTTAAGTGGCTCTCCACCGGAAAGCACCGCTGAGAGACGTGTTGGAGTTCGTGACCGCACTGCAGAACGAAGATTTACCGAGCTGGCTTGGCAACGCTCGGTGGTCGCTTACAACTGTGTGGCACCTGTCTCCGCAGTTTTCACACACGGCGTGGAGGGAAGCGCCATGGCCGCGCACAATTTCGACGGGGCTTTAGCAAACGCACGTCGCTACCTTGCGAGTTTCTGCCCGCGACGTGTGTGTCAGTTGGCCACAGAAAGCAGCTGTGGGAGCTGGTTCCGCAGAGGCTGGCAGCAGGGGCGACTGATGAACGCTGAGGTATGTAATGCGGCAAAAATGGGTTGAGGTCACGCATCACGCAAGCTTGTTAAATTGGTGCGGGTGCGTGGAGGATTAAACGGTGAGACATACAGGTGTGCTCCCCTTCACCAGTGATCCGCGCAGAGTTCAGTGTACGATGCTTGGACGGATTTCAAAATCGTGGGTGTTGCTTGGCGGCCCTGTGTCTGCAGACTGTCGCGCAGCTGTTGGATCGGAGCTTCTGTCGTTCGATGCTTTCCTGCATAGTGTGTGACAAGTTGTTGATAAGCTCGTGTATCTGCAGCGTGACGGCGAGGAACGTCAGAAGAAGAGAAAGAAGTTGTCGCAGCCAATGAGAAGCAGCTTCGACTAAAAGGAAGGCGTGCCTGGGGACGGCTGCGAATGGGTCCGCTAAGGAGCGCAAGTACCACGTGCTGTACAGACCGTGTGTTCCAATTTTCCTGTGGCTGACGGTTTGTTTCTTGTCGAGGGCCACGGCGCGTCAGGCGAGAGTGGCGGTGCGCGCAGCACGTAGTTGTGGTGCCCACCAGCCGAAGACCATTGTCCTGCTGCACGCAACAAAGGCACGCAGCCACCACACCGAGACGGGCAAGCTGCTCAAGTTGAAGGCCATGCTGAGGCGCGAGTTCAGAGACTGGGCTGATTTCTCCAAAAACATGCGGTGGGAAATCGTGCACGTGCAGCACCCCGACACGCAACTGTTCGAGAAGCGGCAGAGGTGCGACCGCACAGAAGTTAAGAAAAACGGAGGCGAAACCGACGAAGAGTGTAATGAGCGGCAGGCTGCGCATGACGCCGAGCAAGTCTTTTGGGAGACGGAAGTGGACCAGTACGCTGTGAGGGTTGTCGACGGTCTGCTTGCGGCGCTTATCCTTTGTCTCAACGCGAAGTGACGTGCGTTGAGGCACCCGAACGAAATGTTGATTAGGAGCGCGTGCCACTGGCACTGCTCGTGCTTGCTTTGCAACCAGTGCCCTCGCTTCCAGCGCAATAAGCTGGGACGCAAAGTGGTGCGCGCGTGTACGCATCGTTGCGGTGGCGCTAGGGCACATAATGCTTACGATTTGTCTGATTCTTTTCTAGTCAGTGTGACTACTTGCAAACGTGTAGGGCTTGGACATTCGCTAGGCGTGGTGGTGGCGAGTGTTTTGCGACTAGAGAGCGACAGTGCGATAACTTTTCCTGGATATCTACCCTCCTTTAGCTTAAAATGCCACTCCCGCTCCTGTATTCGCCGTGTAAACGAGCATAGGTGGCCCCATTCCCTCTACCATAACGACTGTCGTTGAACTAGAGCCCTGAGTTGATATTTGTTCTCCTGTAAGTCATTTTGATGTGTCGTTGGTGCCGTGTATTGCTGTACCAAAGCAGTTTGCGGTGGTTACGCTAATTTACGTCTTTGACGCCACCGAAGAAACTCTGTTGATGCGAAACATTGAGTAGATTGCTGACACACTTTTTTGGTCCTTCTCTGCTTTTTCAAGCCTCAGAAGGCAATTTCGAAAGGCGCATAGTACTGGGTGGTTGCGTGTTGGTTCAGACCGCCACGGGCATTGAGGCGTGCGGCCAATGCTTAGTCGCTTCTACTGCGGAAGGTCCGGACCCTGCTCATCTGCCTGAGAAGTCTGGCGGTGAGCATTTCGGCAGCTGTAGGAGAGCGTGGTGCCGGTGTCTCGTGCCTATGCGGTGTTCGCTGAGGCGGTGGGGTGTGGCTTGCAGTTGAGCCTTTGCCAGCTGACTGGCTGTGGACATGGCCACTGGCGGTGCTGAAGCAGGCCTTCCGTGGGTATGGTGCCACAAGTTGCGCGCACCTAGACGCGACTGTTAAGCACCCGCCACGCAGGAGACGTCGCCGCACTACCGTCAGCGGTGCTTGCACTTCCGTCCTCTCGCAATACCCTCCAACACGCTGCCTCCTTTTCTCGCAATACAAGCGTGAGCGCATGGCATTCGCAAGATGAAAGTCCGTCGTGGAACTTTTCACAAGCCCGGTGTGGTGTTTCGCTGGTCATTAGGCGCCAGTTTGTGTGCCACCGTCGTCACTTTAATTGAGAGGGATGTGACGGCGAAGCAGATCGCTGAATAGCCGCGTGTGGTGGATGTCGGTTTCGCCAACAAGGCCCACTTGCTGGGCGCATTATCCACAGGCGCGGTGTGCTGTAGACGCATCTGTGACACTGAATGTGCGCTTGATCGTGCGCTGCCAGAGATGTGGCGGGTTCACTGCTGTGTTTTACTGTTTTCACGGCAGTGTGAATAGCGCGTGCATCCCGGCGCGTGCTGTTCCGTCTCTGAGCCCCAAAGCTCCCGCGCGGTGCAGTATCTTCCGTGTGCGCCGCATTCCCTTTAGTCCTTGTGCGCTCACCATGCTCTGTCGATGCGCCGCTGACGCGCAAGCGCTAGCCTCGTTTACTCCTCTTCGCACCCGCCCATCCTCCAGTCCTTTCTTATTTCGACAATTTTTCTGCTATTAGACGCGCCCGCCTTGGTGTTAACACATCTCTGGACGAGTGTGTCGCCGATAAATAACTGAGAACACACTCCGCTTTGCATTGGTGTGTCGTCGCGAGGTATCTTTCCTTCACGCCCCATTGCCGCGCGTTTACATTTGAATCCTCTCCTTTCTCTTACTTTTGCTTCCGCCGTGCGGAGTGCCGCGTGCTGATTTATTTTCGGACTCACGGGTTTCCGAAGCACGTCAAATCCGTCCCGTGCGCCGTGTTGCTCCGTTCGATGGTTCATATCTTTCTGGGTGTCGCAAAGGTCCGCGTTTAGTTGCAAGGTGTTGAGCCCTTGTCGTTTGTTGGCCTCTGAGGCGCCTTATTTTTGTATTTATTTACGTAGTCCACGCTCTGCTTGTTATGGTGGCGCTGTTGAACGCAATGTTGCAGAAGGGCCGCCGTGATGTGATTTATTGGAGGCGCTGGCTCTCTTAAAGTTTCGCCTCGCATGCTGGCGTTTCATGCACTGCGCGAGTTCCGTACTGAGGGTGCTTCGCGAAACCTGCAGTGCCCCATTTTTCCGGTGACCCGCTTTCTTTGCGGCACGCGGCCTCAGCGCGGCGTTTTGCCAGCTGCTGTCGCGCAGCATTTGGTGGCCCAACAGGGTTGGCGTCTCATTCACTAGACAGTGTGTTCGTGCAGTCTTTGCTTTTGTCATCTTGTCGACTTTTCATTGGTTAAGTTAGTGTTGAAATTTCGGCTGTAAATTCTGAGAATCGGTCTCTGTGAGATTTGTGGTGGCCGTATTCCTTGTGCATTGCGCTGATGCGAAGCGCTCGCCATGGCAACACGGAGCAGCACCGCTGTGCCTTGACTTGCTGCTGCTGCGTGTGGCGTTGCTTTCTTGTCCGCGTAAACATGGCGGCGCATTTAACGGCGTGGCGGTCGTTTGCGTTTTCGGACCGGCGTTCCTTTGCACACATTTCTTGATTTGGCGCGACGTTGCCAGCGCGACGTCCGTGCCCGTCTTTCCGAGACATCTCGGGCCCGAGCAGCGCGTCGGTTCTGGCGCCCAATGCCTCGAACAGGCGTTGGCGGTTTGCGTGCTGCCCGCAAAGCCAGTGGCAGCGCTGTACGCGATCGCAAAAGCGGGCTTTTTTCACAGAAGCGCTGCGTTCTCCGCAACGACGTTCTTAACCGCCCTGCGTTTTCGAGGTCCGTGCGCACATGTTTGTTGCGTGTGTTCCGCGCTGCTTTTTCTAGGCCTTGGATTCAGTTGTAAATAGCTGTGCGCGCATGGTCAATGTTTATTGAACGGCTTTCCTTTGCTTAAGCGGAAATTGTAAAAGTAGGCTGCGACGCACACCCTTTCACGGCCGAGGGGCTGACAGGAGACGGGACGGTGCGTTGCTGAAACTGTGCGACGTTTCATTTGTTTTACGTGAAGCGGACAAGGCAATATTTTGGAATTCCGATGGCAACATAAGACATACACAAGGAGCTGGCGCTCATCTAGAACAGGGCTGGCACAGCCGCAAGACGCTGCCGGCGGTAAATAGACAGGGCGTCGCAGAGTCCACGCCGCATCAAACTGCAAGTGAAAACTAAGGCAGTGAAATCCAAAGCATAAACAAGAGAGACGTTGGGCGTAGAAAAGCAACGCAAAAGACACACTAAAAAACGGAGGTGAGCCGCTGTAGCTGCGGGGTAAAAAGGTATTAGTGGCAGCAGCTTGGGCTCCTGCACACCATTTTCGACGACGAAAAAAATGAATAAATTATGAATAGGGCTTTATGGTGCACTTAATTCGGCGAGTTTAATAAAACGTGGTCCATGCCAAGGCTGCATTTAAAATGCGCGAGGTGACTGGACCGTGCTGGCCGTGATGTGATGATCAGGATCAGATCAGGGTGGGGTGTGCTTGTGTAACCGTGCCGAGGCTGTGTTTTCTTTTTTGTTGCTTGTTGTATAATCCAATGTCTCCCTCGCCCCGCTCCTATCGCTCCAGCGTGTCACAACGCGGATTTTAACAGCGACGCAAGCTTCCCTGACGCAGCCATAGCGCTAATCGCGGCACCGCCCCGGCGCCTCGCCGAGTTCAAGTGCAACCGCTGCAACACAAACTCGCCACGGCCACAACGGCAGCACCCATCGCACACCACGAAATGGTGTTCATTTGCTCGATATCTTATATTTCAACGCCCAAGTTGCCGTTTGTGCCTCAGCCCTTGTCAAGGGCTGTGCCGCTGCGCTTCCAACAAGGCCAGTGCTCGCCACTGCTTGCGGCGCCCTTTTCCCAGCCGCACACCGCTTATTGCTTGCAATTTTGTTTTTTTCTCTTGCCGTTTGGTCCTGTGGTTTTAATCTGCGCGCGGCTCTTGGGCTCTCCGTTTTTGCCGCGAGCCATTGCCCCCGTGCCGCCCTTCCGCACATCCGCATCCCCGCTCCCGTCCGTGCGCACTCACAATTTACAGATTTATGGAAATCGCGTTTCCATGCGCGCATCGAGTCCGCGCAGTTTCAGCAAGGACTTGCGCTTCCACCTCAGCTTAAAGTGATGAAAGGCATGCATTTGCACGCTCTCCTCTCTTGTGCGGATGTTGTTGGGACGGAAATGTGCCGCCCAGTGAGCATCATTCTCGCGAACGCGTCTTTTTACAACTGAAAACAAAGCTCGGTGAGTGGACGCGCACTCGCATATGCCAGCCCTGATTGCACGGACTCCAAAAACGCAAAAGGGTAAAGAGCGACGCTCTGGAAACCACGGCGCTTCTCGGACAGCGCGCAACTTTCGCCACCACACACTTCAGTGCGGCGCCAAGCTTCCATGCAGAGGACGGAAAGGCAGCCAGGCTGCAGGGAAGAAACGGGACCCAGCGGCACAGCTCTGGGTAGCCATGGGCGAGCAGTTTGCGCCAGCACACAGCCAAGGCGCGCAGCCCGACGCACGTCTCGCGCCAAGCGGGCGGCGGATTGGGCGGCGGGAAGGTAAAAGTTTTAATCAGAGCGCAGCGAACACGATGACAAAGCAACAGGCAGCATGAACACAACAGCCAGGAGACGGAGGCTGGCAGTCCAGCCCTGCAGCCCGCTGAACGCCGCGCTGAGGCAGTGTGTCGCAAAGAAAAAACGATCATGGGAAAAATGGGAAACTGCAGCCTTCAAGAAAGTGCCTCAGCGCGCAGCTCGCAAAGCAAATGGCGCGCCGCCATGGAGGAGACAACTTTCAACGAGCCTGCGAACACCGCAAATCGCGACGCGGAACGCCGTTCAGCAACGTTGCGAAACACAGCGGGCCTCTGGGAAGGCGAGCGTGGACTGCGCAAGCATAAGACGCTCGAGCTCCACGAGTGCCGCGAAGAACGGGGAAGGTTTCGACGCCTTACAACTGAACGGGGCACCGCAACCACAGCAAGCAACCAAACAGCACATGGGGCCATCAAATGGAACGGCGGCGACCATGGCGCACTGGACGGCCTGAATGCGTTGCGCGATTTGGCGTGTCGCAAATGGATCCGCAGAGAGGCAAGCGCGAAGTGCAAGCAGGCACAAGGGAGATGAGGGCTCAAATGCACAGGCGGGGCCCTGTGGCTTGGCGGCGAGAGATGCCGCACAGCGTGGCAACGCAAGCCGCAGTGCCTCGCAGTTGGTGGTTATCGCGCACACATCGTCCAGAGACGTGTTTAACACAAGGCAGAGCGACACTAATCGCAGAAAAATTGTCGAAATAAGAAAGGACTGGAGGATGGCGCGGCTGCGAAGAGGAGTAAACGAGGCTAGCGCTTGCGCGTCAGCGGCGCATCGACAGGGCATGGTGGAGCGCACAAGGACTAAAGGGAATGCGGCGCACACGGAAGATATTGCACCGCGCGGGAGCTTTGGGGCTCAGAGACGGAACAGCACGCGCCGGGATGCACGCGCTATTCAGCACTGCCGTGAAAACAGTAAAACACAGCAGGTGAACCCGCCACATCTCTGGCAGCGCACGATCAAGCGCACATTCAGTGTCACAGATGCGTCTACAGCACACGCGCCTGTGGATAATGCGCCCAGCAAGTGGGGCCTTGTTGGCGAAACCGACATCCACCACACGCGGCCATTCAGCGATCTGCTTCGCCGTCACATCCCTCTCAATTAAAGTGACGACGGTGGCACACAAACTGGCGCCTAATGACCAGCGAAACACACACACCGGGCTTGTGAAAAGTTCCACGACGGACTTTCATCTTGCGAATGCCATGCGCTCACGCTTGTATTGCGAGAAAAGGAGGCAGCGTGTTGGGGTATTGCGAGAGGACGGAAGTGCAAGCACCGCTGACGGTAGTGCGGCGACGTCTCCTGCGTGGCGGGTGCTTAACAGTCGCGTCTAGGTGCGCGCAACTTGTGGCACCATACCCACGGAAGGCCTGCTTCAGCACCGCCAGTGGCCATGTCCACAGCCAGTCAGCTGGCAAAGGCTCAACTGCAAGCCACACCCCACACCGCCTCAGCGAACACCGCATAGGCACGAGACACCGGCACCACGCTCTCCTACAGCTGCCGAAATGCTCACCGCCAGACTTCTCAGGCAGATGAGCAGGGTCCGGACCTTCCGCAGTAGAAGCGACTAAGCATTGGCCGCACGCCTCAATGCCCGTGGCGGTCTGAACCAACACGCAACCACCCAGTACTATGCGCCTTTCTAAATTGCCTTCTGAGGCTTGAAAAAGCAGAGAAGGACCAAAAAAGTGTGTCAGCAATCTACTCAATGTTTCGCATCAACAGAGTTTCTTCGGTGGCGTCAAAGACGTAAATTAGCGTAACCACCGCAAACTGCTTTGGTACAGCAATACACGGCACCAACGACACATCAAAATGACTTACAGGAGAACAAATATCAACTCAGGGCTCTAGTTCAACGACAGTCGTTATGGTAGAGGGAATGGGGCCACCTATGCTCGTTTACACGGCGAATACAGGAGCGGGAGTGGCATTTTAAGCTAAAGGAGGGTAGATATCCAGGAAAAGTTATCGCACTGTCGCTCTCTAGTCGCAAAACACTCGCCACCACCACGCCTAGCGAATGTCCAAGCCCTACACGTTTGCAAGTAGTCACACTGACTAGAAAAGAATCAGACAAATCGTAAGCATTATGTGCCCTAGCGCCACCGCAACGATGCGTACACGCGCGCACCACTTTGCGTCCCAGCTTATTGCGCTGGAAGCGAGGGCACTGGTTGCAAAGCAAGCACGAGCAGTGCCAGTGGCACGCGCTCCTAATCAACATTTCGTTCGGGTGCCTCAACGCACGTCACTTCGCGTTGAGGCAAAGGATAAGCGCCGCAAGTAGACTGTCGACAACCCTCACAGCGTACTGGTCCACTTCCGTCTCCCAAAAGACTTGCTCGGCGTCATGCGCAGCCTGCCGCTCATTACACTCTTCGTCGGTTTCGCCTCCGTTTTTCTTAACTTCTGTGCGGTCGCACCTCTGCCGCTTCTCGAACAGTTGCGTGTCGGGGTGCTGCACGTACACGATCCCCACCGCATGTTTTTGGAGAAATCAGCCCAGTCTCTGAACTCGCGCCTCAGCATGGCCTTCAACTTGAGCAGCTTGCCCGTCTCGGTGTGGTGGCTGCGTGCCTTTGTTGCGTGCAGCAGGACAATGGTCTTCGGCTGGTGGGCACCACAACTACGTGCTGCGCGCACCGCCACTCTCGCCTGACGCGCCGTGGCCCTCGACAAGAAACAAACCGTCAGCCACAGGAAAATTGGAACACACGGTCTGTACAGCACGTGGTACTTGCGCTCCTTAGCGGACCCATTCGCAGCCGTCCCCAGGCACGCCCTTCCTTTTAGTCGAAGCTGCTTCTCATTGGCTGCGACAACTTCTTTCTCTTCTTCTGACGTTCCTCGCCGTCACGCTGCAGATACACGAGCTTATCAACAACTTGTCACATCACTATGCAGGAAAGCATCGAACGACAGAAGCTCTGATCCAACAGCTGCGCGACAGTCTGCAGACACAGGGCCGCCAAGCAACACCCACGATTTTGAAATCCGTCCAAGCATCATACACTGAACTCTGCCGCGGATCACTGGTGAAAGGGGTGCACACCTGTATGTCTCACCGTTTAATCCTCCACGCACCCGCACCAATTTAACAAGCTTGCGTGATGCGTGACCTCAACCCATTTTTGCCGCATTACATACCTCAGCGTTCATCAGTCGCCCCCTGCTGCCCAGCCTCTGCGGAACCAGCTCCCACAGCTGCTTTCTGTGGCCAACTGACACACACGTCGCGGGCAGAAACTCGCAAGGTAGCGACGTGCGTTTGCTAAAGCCCCGTCGAAATTGTGCGCGGCCATGGCGCTTCCCTCCACGCCGTGTGTGAAAACTGCGGAGACAGGTGCCACACACAGTTGTGAGCGACCACCGAGCGTTGCCAAGCCAGCTCGGTAAATCTTCGTTCTGCAGTGCGGTCACGAACTCCAACACGTCTCTCAGCGGTGCTTTCCGGTGGAGAGCCACTTAAAGGGGCTTCACACGATCGCGGTCTAGCACGCAACTAGCCGACGACCGCGACGCCCCTTCGCCCTCGCATCGTTTAACACCAATGTCTTGTTTGAAACTCCATTCAGTGCATTACGTGAGCGTCCTTCTTCCCTGCGTGCTCACTTTCCTTCGCTATATTAATTGGGCACGCTGACGCTCGCAACTGAAAGAGGCGCGCGAACCGCTTGCGCTCGGCGGTGATTTCTTAGCCGCGTGCCTCAGGCCCTTCGAGGCAACGGCACTCAGGCCACCCGTTGCGCCCAGTGTAGCTTTCAGTGCTTGGCTAACGAACTCGTCGCTAAAGCATCCGAATTCACGCACCTTCACCCCAACATGCGAATCACTTGCGTAGTTATTATGGCGTGCAAGTATCCCAGCGCATAACCACACGCCCGCGCTCACCGTAGCCGAGTAGCGTTTGTCAACTCGTGCCATCGTGCGCACCCGCCGCAATGCCTCACATTTGATTTGGGGCCTGGCACGTGGCGGGCAAAGTGCAGCACGTTGCAAGTGTCACAGCTGTTTCTCCGGTGTATATGCGCTTCGTTTTTTATGCGCCAGAACACGAACAGCTCCACATCTAGGTGACCTCTGCGCACACTACACGCTGCGAGGTCATTCGCGGCCCCCAGTTTCAGCGGCCCATCCCTGAGCCTTTCAGGTGGTGTGGCGTGCAGTCGCCGGCACTTGTTCCCACGTGAGGCGTGCAAACGCGACCGCGTGACTAGGGCCGGCTGAGCACCTCCCAACTGATGATGCTCGCCGCGACCATCAAATGATCACAACACCCATCGCCACACTCAGCCGGCTAGACCCGTCGCAATGCGCCACATGCCTGGCTGGAGCGAATGGCACTCAGGCGGCCAAGGACACTCAGCTGCACTTCTGCTTGCCTCCAGCTTTTCTACGAACCTTAACAGCAATCCCTGCGCGCTCCACCAGCACCCGCTCGCCAATTTCAGCAGCACGAGAAATTATTGTGAGAAGCTCGGAATCTAGCTTCACCTGGTACTGCTCAACAGTCTCCCAGAAGGCCAGCGCACTCTGATGTTCCCTCAGCAACTGGGCCCTCTCTTCCCTCCTTCTTCTCCCCTCATCCGTCAGCACGCGTTTATTGGTCACTCCGTCTTCGGTTGCGAGCATCTTGCACGCCTGCCGCCGCGTTATTGCGATGGAGTCCCTGCCCTGCACGTAAATGATTTCCCACGATATCTGGCCCTTCAGCTGCTCCCAGTCCACAATGCACTGCTCCATTCGCCTCATGAAGGAGGCCACAGCACCACAGTCGGTGCCATGCTTTCCCGCCTTCGTCACCTGCACACCCACGAAGGTCCAGTTCCGCCAGCGCACGCCACCCGCACCGCCACCGCCAGCAACACCACCATCTTCCGGCGGCGCCTCCACAAAGTAGAAACCGTCCACCACGGGGAAGTTCGGAATGTCCGGTATGTACAGCACACGGGGCCTAAGGCTGTTCCTATCCAACTTTGCTCCCTGCTGGCGTGTTCCAGACCCGAAACCAACGATCCTGTGGTCCTGGGCATAGCGGTCAGCAGCATTCACCCGAGCAAGCACGCTGCGCCGCGCCGCGCCGCCTGTTCTGGGGAGGTGCTTCATTTTGCCGACGATCTCGTCCACAACGCTCCTATACATGAAGGCGCACACCCCAATCTTCTCCAGCACCGCCGCACCGTCAACACCGGGCATCCTCAGCATCTTTAGCAGGCAGGACGCCCCGGCAAAGTAGCGAGCCACGCGGCTGATCAGTTCCCTTGCAATTACAACCGAAGCGGGGTAATTACGGCAGCTCTCACGGCCGTCAATCGAACTCCACACGAGCCTGATGATCTTGTGCGTCGTCCCGTCTTCAATCCATTGTTTGCCTCCAAAAAAAATCTTCACGTATCGCTCCATATCGATTTCTGTGATACCCTCCAACGCCTTCTCAACTTCCTTGAGCCTATTGTCAAATAGTTTCCAGTCAAAGATATAACGCGGCAGCGGGCCAACCTCACGAATGCGCCTCCTGATCTCCGTCCAGCGCGACTCTATTTGCTCCCTCGCACCAACGTACTCCTCGTCTGTTCGCAGCACACACCGCTCCTGAAACGCGTGAAACCCCATTATCTCGCGCCTCGAGTAGCAGTTGATGTAAATGGGAAGCGCATTATTCTGCTTTGCCCATTCCGCAAAGTTCTTCGTGTTAGGTGACGACAGCACAACACAGCCCCACCTAACCAACAGAAACTGCGAGTACGGCACGAACGTCCCGGATACGTCAAATATTATGTAGCCGTCCATCTCCCCACCCATCCTCTGGCCTTCGTTGATTTTAGTCCCTTCGATTTTCATGTTGCCTGCTGTTATTTCGTCCATCGCACTCAGAGCATCTCCTGCTTTCCTGTAAAACACAACTCGCCCAGCCATGACGCCGGTCTTGTGGAAGATGTACGCGGAGCCACCCACAAAATACGCGACAGCAGGCACCTTCGCCGCGTCGTAGTGCAGCAGCTCGTACAGCAGGTACGACCCGCAGCCAAGCGACTTGCCGATCCCGGGCGTCCCAAGCAAAATATACGGCTTATTGAGGCACTGATGCGTGCAGTTCGGCCACATCTGAATTTGTTCCTCAACAACGCGCCACACGCGCACCATCTCGCGGCGCACAAACACGCAACGAGCATTAGCAGGAATAAACCTTGTGTATGGCCAGCCCATTGCTGACGTCAACACAAAAACTTCAACACCACGTTGGCCAGCAGCAACTCTGTCCCGTTCATGCTCTGCCGCCATATCACACTCACCATCACTCTCTAAATCCAGAACCTCCAGCTCATCCACACCAGAAATTTCATTCACCTCAGCAAACGACCAAACTGGCGGCACAACCACACCGTCCACAGTACCGTCAAATATTTTCAATCCCAGGGGCATATCAACGTGGCCAGACTCCACATAACTCCACCTCGCTTCAACACGGACTCGAAGGCACCAGTGATCACAACCGCCGCTTCGCTCTCGGACATCACAACTTTCCCCCTCGCCCCAGCGTCCTTCGCAGCATTAAATGCGGCATTCAGCAAGCCACAGACCGTGTTCCACAGCCGTTCATCCGCCAACGCGTCTCTCACTGCGCGCTTGGCGTCCGCATTTTCATCAGCACCGCCCCACTGAAGGAGACTTGTTATTTGGTGTCCTCTTAGCAGTGGAACAGCCCTGTAAACAAGCGCGTACGTCTGACACTCAGGAAGGCTCAAGATCATCTCACGCAGGTCATCGTCAGTGATGAACCGCTCTGGTCGCTGGATCACGACGTCCATCCTCACGTTACCGTTGGCCACTCTTTCGTCACTGCCAACACGCTCAAGACACTCGCTCAGCAGCACCTCCTCAGGTGGTCGAGCACCACGCAGCAAAACGTCTGCCACGTCGCTGTTCAGCGTCCACCGCGGGCCAGGCACGCTCTCCACACGCGCCCGCGACAGGGGAGGCTCTCTCGCACTGCCACCCTCGTTTTGCCTCACGCGGCGACCGCGTCCAGCCATGCCTGCGCCCGTATACCTCACCTTGGCCTTCCTGCTTCCAGTGTGCGCAGGGGTTTCACATTAGGGAAATGAGCAGACAAGAAGGAAAGGGAGAGGCATGGAAGCAAATGGTGTGAGGCATTGCGAAACAAGTGGCGTATGCGCCGCGGCCAGTGGCGGGGCGTGCAGGAGGGAAGGGCGTTGGTGCGGGCACGGCCGGACTGAGCAGGTGGCGCGTCACGTGCTCACCAGGCGTGTGCGGCGTGCACGTGCGTGGGGGCGAGCACAGCAGTCGAACGTGACCTGTGCAAGGCACCGCGTGTCGCATCAAGTGCTTCGCACAGCAACCGCACTGCAACAGCCACCAGACGCACCACGCAACGGGCGCACGCAAGCCTCACGAGCGCGGCACCACACTGCCACGCACAGGGCGATGGCTCGAAGCAGCTCAAGGGGACAGCGACAGGGAACACACAAGGTGCGCAGGCACGCACAGCCACACTCATTCGCTTGCCTCTTATGGAGGTGGAACTCGCCCTCGTGCAGCGCGGTGGCCTCGCTATGGCACACGCGCATCGCAGTGCAGCAGCTGAGCACGGGGAACGCTGCTCGCATCACCTCCTCTTCGCTGCGGCTGCACCTCATCCTGGAAAACAGCAGCATGCCACAAAATGAAAAGTAAGTTCCACAGCAGGCACCGCACGCACCCGCGTGTCACAGCGCACACAACGCAGTTATCAGCACAGGCACATCTTGCACACGCGTGTGTCCGCCTGCCGCGCAAGCGCGCTCACGCCGTCACCGCAGCAGCACCGCAACAACGGAACAAGCGCCCAACAGCGCAGCCACAAGCGCTGCTGCCTCCACTGTCGCTTCGAGCGCAGTTGCTCTCCGCAGTGCCACCGCAAGGTCTGCTGCTGCTCGACACGCGGTCAGCAGCCTGACCAGCCGTGCGGCAAGAGGAGCTCCTTCAGCGCAGCGACACGGCACACCACATCCTTTGAGTCTGCACCGCATTGGCAGTGCTCCAACACGCGCGCGACTGCTCCCACAACACAGGCAAGCAGCGTGGCTTGTGCGACCTCAGTCATCTGCGCTTCCTCCACCGCCCTCGCCCACGCAGATGGACGGGCAGTGCGATGACCACGGTGGGGCGTGGTCCCTCAGCCACCGCGTCATCAGCGGCGTCCCTGCCGGCGCGTCGCGTGTGCGAGCAGCGAGGCCACCTAACGCGAACAGGCACGCAACAGCGAGTGGCAGTGGTGCACCGAAGCATTTGCCACAACTCTGCAGGAGTTCCAAACCGCGCGTGCGTCGCAGCAACGGCAAGCCAGCACACTCCAGCAGGCGCGCAGCCCAACATCCACGGAGCAAGAACTTCAGCCAGCGGCGCGCCGCACTAAGCGGCATTCTGTATAGCGCTGCTGTCGCGCACGCTTCACCTCATGGCGTCAGCGTTTCCTGCGCACACTGCTGACTGAATGGCGCAAGTAATGCGACTTCCTGCCTGCTTCAAACTCGCCACCTCACCGTCAACAGACACGGAGAACTGTTCTGTCGCCACGGGTAAACGCGCGGCAAATAGACGTAATGCCAGCGCGCCTGCTCGCTCCCACTGATGCATTGTGAAGCCACCAGCAGCGAGGCATGGCACACGTTGGGGAAACAGTACAGGGAAATAAGCGGAGGCAGCGCAAACACGCCTTCATGAGCGGCGGCACTGGCGGCTCAGCACCACACCTCACCTGCAACCAGGCACGTTGGTGCACAAGCGGATGGACGCTCACTAGGGTGCACATGACCTCTTGATGGAAGTGGTGCGAGTAAAGGGCGACGCAACACACAAGCACAACGCGCAACAGAAAAAGAAAAAAAAGATAGATGCACAGAAAATCATTTCGGTTATCCAGACAACAAAAGGGGCGAAAGCGGTATTGCGAGCGAAACAGAATACTCGCACCTTGACAACGCACATGAGCAATGAGTCACGGAAATGATTCATGATGCAAGCAGCAAGCCACATAGGAGTGAGACGGTGGGAAGGGGCGAGGCCCAAAGGGAGACAAGCCAGCGCGCCACATCAACAAATGCAATTGCACGCTCAACAGCAGCCCGTGCAGCGGTGTGAAGCTCAACAGTAAAAACTCGTCGCGCGCACTCCGCACCGTCTCCTCCGCTGACCCACGGGCTCCGCGGACACGCAGCGCTGAATTCCACAAACAGCACGGCATTTTCGCGCTTCCTCGCACCAGCGCTCTTGTTGTTACTCTGCGGCACATCAGCGCCATTCGGATTCCTTAACAGCGGCAGCGCGCCAACAGCGTCCGGCTGTGTTGCAACGTGCAAGCGAGTCCAACTGCGAGCGGTGGCAGTGGCGGGATGAGGAGACGCGGTGGTCGCAGATACCTCGCGCACAAGTCAGACGTGTCTCGCGATGACAATCTGCTCGTGCTTCATGTCGTGTGCCAAACATGCCACGACATCACGCATCACTCAATCGTGCCACACCGCCTCGGAATGCCATGCGCACGGGCAGCGTCAGCTACATGCTGATTCGCATGGAAGAATACACCGCATGCCGCAGTGTTTCAGCTGCATCAACAAGCAATCACCACGCACCGCCTGAGAGCGCAGGCAGTGTTCGCTTTCCTTCTCCACAACGTCCTCCGCCTCCTTCAGCCTCTTTTCAGCCGCCGCAGTCAGCTCAAACACACCACCAAGCTCAGTCTCAACGTGCGTGCGCTCGCTGTTAGAGCGGCTCACAGAAGACTCAAACCCCTCCACGAGGGAGTTGCAGTAGTCCACGGTCGTGTTCCACGTCCCGCACTTGGGCAGAATTTCCGCAGGAGTCTGCACTGATTTTCCCACAAGTCCGTCGACACTCGCACCCACTCGCTCATACTTGGAAAGCTCAACTTGACATTCCCCACAGTCGTGTGCACCAGCACTGCGCGCTCGTTAGCAATGTCCTGCTCGCACGGCCTCGCACCCTGCACTACAGGACGGAGCTGAGCAAGGGTGTGCGGCAGGGGGTCGCAGCGCGACAGGGCATCGGTGGCGTTGACGGCCACGCGGCTCGCAGTGCTGCACATCTCTTCCACGTCGCCTAGCGTAATGTTGCCAGCCACACCGTACGCGGCCGCCTACCCACTCGTCACCCCCGCCCCTTCCTTCAGCTCGCGTGCAACGGCGAGCGCGTCCACGGCGATGCTCTTCAGTGCGATGAAAAATTGTTTTACAATCCTGAACTGCCTCTCGACCTCGCACGCAACCACAGCCTTCTCTCCCTGAGTCCGCCCCAACTCACGCACGTGTCATGTTTCCCGTCCCGTCCCATCGAACGACGCCACAGCGCCATGGACGGCCTTAATAGTCGCTCCCTCCTCTTCGGCAGCGGCTTCTAGGGAGGGAACTACACGCTTAAACACGGTCACGCACGAATGGCTCGACTCCTCCTCCCCCGTACTTCTGCATCCCCTCCTCCACACCATTCTTTGCCGCAGGCAAGGCAAGGCTAGCAGTCCTCCTACGGCACTTGCTGTCGTCCTCGACGAAATCACGCGCACATTTGTGTGCGCAATGCAGATCGCTTCCTTCCTTCGCCAGCAAATAAATGGTCTCGGCAAGCAGTCTCCCAGCCTCTCTGGTTTCTTCCACGGCCTCGTCGCACTCGACCTGAATTGCCTTCCTGTCCTCTCCATCAGCGAGTCCGTCCGCTTTCTTCTTCGCATCCGCTTCGGCCCTCCCAAGCGCGCTCTCCAACAGCGACCACCTGCCTTTCCCTCCTTATGAAACTGCGTCAGCATCGAGACGGAGTGCTGATGCTGCGCAATGCCCAGCTGCCTGCCGTGGCGAATGCCGTACACATGTGAGTGACCATCGTATTCCAGGCGGTTCGTTATATAGGCGGCGGCATGGGCGGCAGCCACAACGGAACACAGCACGAGCCACAACAGGAGGGCAGAGCGGCGCACACGCTTCACTTGCATTGCAACAGGGCAGTCACGCGCAACACTTGCTTGCAGCACACGCAGGTGGGAAATAGAAGGTACAGTCAGCAGTGCAAAGAGGAGCGAGGCCGGCAGTTGCAGCAGCGCGACACACGAGGGGGCAAACCCCACAACGGCGGAGGCGGTAACGCACAAGCAAGGTAAGCAACGTCAGGCGAGCACAACAGACAACACGCGTGTGGGCGCACAGTCCAAATCAGATAACTTAGCTTAGACAGGATGCTTTGGTTCGCACACACACTCAGCCATTTTCAGGGTGCACGGCCCACAAAGGCGCATAGGCCCTCCCAACCAGCGGCACCATTTATAAGGCACTACAACTGACCAAGCACGCATCCGCACGGCACGTGCTGCGTCGATTCCCAGCATCGCGTGGAAGTCAAACGTGAGCCAGAGTGCGTGTGACTCTTCGAACAGACTACCAGCGGTGGCACGCTGTAGCGGATGGGAGAAAGGTCCCTTCAAACGACTTGCCTAGCATTCCTGGTGCTGAGTCACAGCATTCATGGTGGTGAAGAGTGAAGTGGTCGGCCATGTGAGGGTACTGTGGGTGTTCTAGAAGCTACAACCGTGTACTAGGTGTAACAATCGCAAAGAGAGTGGGCGTCGCGGCTCCTCTGGCATACGAAGTGTTCCAAATAGTGCCCTCAAAGAGGCGCGCGCCAACAAGTATCGGAGTTGTGAACCAGTGCCCAGGAGGGAAACTGATTGCACAGCAACGTGGACGTTCGTATTCACGTTAACTCTTGCATGCATCACCCGACGCGCCACAGCAGCGCGGTGCCGACCACACGATTCCTTGACGCACCACTGCCCTACATAACTACTGGAGAATTGGAAACGGTCAATGAGCGCACATCTCACTGCACATCAACTTCGCGACTGTCATCGAACAACTACACTAAACAAGCTTGCTGACGGCACAAACAGTGGGACGAGGGGCGAATACAGCAAAGAACTTTTGCTTGTGTCTTCGATGCTCCAATTTTATATGAAAAAAAAATAAAACTAAGAGCAATGACTGGCCGCAGCACAGGAAATTAACAAAACAGCCAAGTAAACACAACGGTATACTTGTTAAACAAATGTACTCCGCGCCACAGCACGTGGATGTGGGAATTCGAGTCTCGTGCGTTTGTTACCTCGTTTCAGTTTTGGCACAAATGATGAAAAATTCTTCTGCGCGTGGAACCCGGGGCAAACGTGTGGGAAATCCACACACAGTTGTGTTTGAGGGTCTACATGGCGTTGCGCCATCATGCGGATGTCTGTAATTAAACCACCTTCCTTAGATGTGCCGATAGCATGATCCACTTATTTATTTACTTCCTCGCTTGCATCGCTTCAATTTGTTTTCGAAGTCTGATGAGCTTTTAATAGATCGCTTTGGATACATCACGCCTTGCCGCCGTAGTAAAGTGTCTAAAAATGTGTTTGCGCAGTTACAAGGGAACCACAAGCATATGTCGGGTACGGAAACAAGAGTTGGTAGTTAATTGCACGCCTCTCGTCAGAGTGTGGTTGTTTGTGCCGTTTATTATGAGCCACTAGTTAAACATTCAAAATGCCCAGCACTCTCCCAAATGTAAGCAGCCGCTGTTGGTCTCGTTCATTTTATCCTTCATGGCATTTCCTACTGATGGGGCATTTGAAATTCGTGGAAAACACCAAGATTAAATAAGCGAATAAAATCAGGGCGTTGAGGAGATCGCTATGCCTCGGGACTAGTATGCCTCCATCTGTGGCCCCATGCAATGCGACGCTACACGAACAGGCAAAAAAGGGCACAAAGGACCATAAAATAATTAAGTCACACCTCGACGCGTGCCTTCGAGATGCGCGGTCCAGTTTTTCATTGTGCCATCAGCATTCACTTTTGCCGTCACAAAACAGAGAAGAGGGAACCTGGCAGGTTGCTTAAATTTAGTGAGATCCCAACACCCTGTAACACGAGCAGTCACACACAGAGTGGGAAAGTCCCGTGCCTGTATATCGCAAAAAGAAAGAAAAAGTAAAAGTAAAAAGAAAAGAAAGAAAAGAAAAAGAAAAGATGAAAAGAAAGAAATGGAAGAAATGTAGAGCACAGGTATGAAATAAATGAGTAAAATGTACAAAACAAATGTTGAAATAGCAGAGTGACGAGCATCGCGATTAGTCACTTCTCTCATCCAATAAATCAAAAGTCTGTTGTCTAGAAATCATGCACAATTTAAGGTTCGTTAGACAATTTGACAGCAGAGGGGAAAATAAAAGAACAATAGAAAACAGGTATGAAACAGCAAACACAAGTATATGCCACAGATTAAAGTTGAAAAGGAAATGAAATTGTGTTCAGGAATTAAAAGTTCATAGGGAAATAGAGAAATACAAAATAGCTTTATAATGCTAGGGAATTACAAAGTTCAAACCTATTTGTAAGAATGGATTAATGATGAACCGAAGATATCAAGCAAAAGGATATATAATAAAGCGAGATGGTGCGAGGAAGGAGTGTAAGTATACAAATGACTAAATAACGTGGTGATCAATTCAAGTGTTGTGATGGTGTAATAATTAAATAGTCCAAAAACACTTGGTTTTAAATAAACACAATTTTTAATATCGTAGTCGAGATTCCTTGGGTCGATCATGGATATGAAAAATGCCATGATAAAGTCATTTTCAGTTTTATGATTTTTACTTAATTAAACTGGTATCTAACTTGCTCATCTATTCAGGTGGAAAGTATAATGACGCCGAAGGTTGTTATACGCATGGAAATAGAAGGCGTTATGGTGCGTAGCAAATTTCCAAATAATCTGAGCCTTCAAGATCGCCAGAGTTCCGACGAACCGCTTGGCCCAGCGCTGCAAATGGCGGCTTGGTGCCGAATAAAACAACGTATTCCAAACTCGTTTCTTATAGCGTTTTCGATAGCACATAGCGAGGGCGGTGCAAAAGCAACTCGGCATTGGACACATTCCAAGATAGATTTTACACCGGTACAAGGTAATGCTCTTTTATTTTTGCACGCTGGCCGTGTGCTCTTCGTAATGCCAGAAATCACGCAAGGTTAAGAAGGGGATCTCGGCATGACAAACGCCCTTGCAACGCCGTAGGTCACGGTTCCTTGTCAAGACCTTGGAGTGACAAGGAGTGGTTCCGCTCTTTCCCCAGCCGTTTGCCTGCAAGTGTCCCTTTTTGGAGACCGTCATCCTCTGAGAACGAAGCTGTCCTTCCCCTGTTCCTTCTTACCTTTTGATGGGCGAAGGCGCCGCTTTCCTCCGTTCAGCAACTTCACAAACCAGCTGGCAAAATTCCACCACAGCTTCGCATTTAGCAGAAATGAAATATCACACGACGCTCTTCTGAAAGTCGAGAGGCGGAACAAATTCTAACCACCAGTCCGGCCGAACATGCCATGCGTCGAAGCTAAACGCTTGCTTTCGATGACTAGAAAAATTCTGCGAACAGCGAGTTGGTAAAACTCCATTCCGAAAATCGAAAGGCATCGATGAGCTCATCCCGAAATAGAGTAAGAGATTTTATTGAGCTTTGCCCCGGTGTGCGAAGGGCGGCTCGAGGCACCAATGCAGCCAGCACCGAGCACAATGTGCCGTAGGGACGCGCGAAGGCGTTCGGACAGCGCGCGCGATCGCGAAATTCTAACTTT
>SOPI01000677.1:0-36010 GCA_021307395.1 Trypanosoma vivax
TTCTTTCCGCGCATGACGGTGAGCGGGCATCCCTTCGAGTCGTCGCCGACCGTCACCCCCGTCGACAGTGTAAATTGTGGCACTGCCAGTTGGGCTGCCAGTTTGCGCCTGACCGCAAAGGTGTGCCGTTCTCGTCGAGTGCTTGCAGCGTTGCGTCGTTGAGAAGCCGCCTTGCTGAGGCGTTGATGTTTTCCGGCGAGCGTGTGCACCCCAGCCGGCCGTATATGTATTCTGCGCCGTCCATTGTGCCGCTCATGGTGTCGCTTCCCGCGCTCCTGGTTTTGCCGATGCACAGCCTCGCGTTGGTTGAATGTGCTGTCGCCTCCGCTGTATGTGCGAAAAGCTGAATAAAGTCCTTACGCGCTGAGCCTGTGTGCCTGCCTCTGCTGTTATATGCGTGGCGTCGGCGCCTCACGTTCTCGACCTTCTCTGTACCTCCCATGGCGCGGGCACGTGGTCGAGCACGGTCGTGTTACCGGTTGCCGCCGCGACCTCCGCAGCGGTCTTCCCCCACGCCCTAGCTGCTCCGCCGATCGTGGCGGCCTCCTCCGCTGCCATCGTTGCGGCGACTGCCATCGCCTCCAGCACCGTTGCCACCTCGCACGCCGCCTTCGCGTCGTCAAACCGAAGTCCCTTGTTGTCCGCCGCTCGCGCTGCTCGTCAGCAATGCGAAAGCCGCGACAGCAACAAGCAGGTGCATCACCCTTTCTCTTCCCTTTCTTCCCTTCTCTCCCTTCGCTTCCAGCCCGCCCCGTGCCGTCGAGCCTCCGTGTTTCTGCTGGCCCCGCAGCCTCCAGG
The DNA here is from genome assembly GCA_021307395.1 of Trypanosoma vivax. Classification (NCBI taxonomy): domain Eukaryota; phylum Euglenozoa; class Kinetoplastea; order Trypanosomatida; family Trypanosomatidae; genus Trypanosoma; species Trypanosoma vivax. The sequence goes on from SOPI01000677.1 coordinate 799, forward strand.
TGGCCAGCACAAGCGGCAATGTTGTTGCCAGCCGCCCGAAGCAGAGCAGTGGAAGGCACTCTGTGCGGAGCCGCGCGGCCGTGGCCAGGTATGTGCGCGTGTCGCTGTCGCACACAAAACCAGTCGCTAGTGCAATGAGGCGCTGTATGACCACGCTGTCGCGCCGACGGCGCCGCCTGCTATTCCCGACCGCGGCGCGAGCCACTAGAAAAGCCCGCGTTCTTCGCCGAGTTGGCCCTGCGTGTGCGCCAGCCGCGACACGCGTGCCGCTGTCGACGCGAACGCGCAGCGTGCTCCCGCGGCGCGCACTGGCTCGTTGCCTGCGTCGTTCGTGCTTTGCTCTGCGCACATCGAAGTCGATGCGAGGCGCTTGTCTGAGCGACCTCGCGGGGCTGCCGCACAGCGCGCCTGCTGGCCTGGGTGTGGACCTTGCCAACAAGGAGCGCTCGGCCAGGCAAGCGAGGGCCCCTGGCAGGACCCACGAAGCCGTTCACCTCGAGCGTTGCGCGCCGAACGGCACGAGGCTCCGGTCAGCCCTGGCTATCCGGAGCGGCCTCGGGCGCGCGGTGTCTCGGCGACGCCGGCAGGGCAGCAGGATGAGACGCCGTGACACGCGCGCCAGGGAGCAGCAGGAGCGAGACACACGGAACGCCACGACTCGCCATCGCAGCGCTCGCGCGCGCCGACGCACGTGACGGGCACGGGACCTGGCACGGGACACGATTGCCTCGGCACAAACGGTCCGCCTCAGCACAGGCGCACTGCTCAGCAACAGCGCGACCGCCGGAGGCACGCAGCGGCGCTGAGCGAAAAGAAACGGCTCGGGAACGCGGGCGAGAACAGACTGGGCCGCACAGCAGCCAGACAGGCGAACGCGCAACCGCCTGACAGGTGTTGACCGGCGGCCGAAAAGAGAAGGCTGCGCTAACTTGCAACGCAGTGGCGAACGGTGCGGCACACGCTCTCTCGTGCGCATATCGACTCGCGAGGCGGCGGGCTTGGGGATTGTGTGAGCGGCGCGCGCAGGGGGTGGAGGGGGAACGAAGTGCGATTCAGCCACGACGGAGCGACAGACAATGAGCCACCACAGAGTGATCTCGGCGAGGCGAGGCGAAAACACAGGCGCAACGGTTGGCAGCACGCGCACACTGTGGCACGTGGCGCGCTGGCACGAAGGAGGGCGACGGTTACGCAACTGCCTTCCGCGTGCGCGCGGCAGCACTCCGATGCTGTGGCCCCGAGCCTGGCAGGGGAGGCACCGGACACCCTCCGCCAGGCCCAACCAATAGCGGAGACGCGAGAGAAACGAGCCGAAGCGGGGCTGAAGTGCAGGCAGATGCGCTGCAACGCTGGCACTGCAACTGGGGAACTTGCAGCACACGATGCAAGGCAGACAAGTCCGCGGAGGGGGTCGGGACAGCGAGGGGAGACGACGCAATGCACTTGGAGTCTGGTCAGGACGAGACGGGCCTTGCGCTCGTCACGCGCTTGAAAAAAAGAGGAAGCGAAACGCACGGGACGCAGGCCATGAAAGATGCGTGCTGGACAGGAGGGAGATGTGGAGGCGTAAGCGCGCAGGCGCATCGGACAGGCGCATCGGGAAGGCGCGTGGCAGGGAAAGAAGGCACGCGCATCCGCGGGCAGAAAACGGACAGTAAGAAAGCTGCAGCGCAGGGCGGCAGTCTGTCCAAGAGGCGTGCTTAAAAGTAGGCCGTGCAGAACGCGGGCATGCGTGTGGGAACGGAAGACAGAGACGTGAAGAGGCACAATGGTGACGAGACACACGCGGGCCGTGAATTGCGCGCAGGGCGCCGGACCGCAGTGGTGCAAAACAGGTGAGCGGAACAACGCAGTGGAACGCGGCGCGGCACGCACGGCCACACCACAGCCCACAGCGCAGAAAGCAGCGTAGCACGGTGCAAGCGCTGCACATTGCGGCGACACAGGGGCAGCAGGCGAGCACGATGGCGAGGGGAGGGCTTGTGACGAAGAGGCGTGCGGAAGCGCGGGAGCGGAGCGGAGGGGCACTTGATAGGCGAGGGGAAAGAGTCAGAGGGAAGGATGCGCCGCGGACTGCGAGAAGTGAAAGGCCAGCGCGGACAGGTCGAGAGCACCGCACAAGTGCTTTTGCTTGAGGCCACGCGCACAGGGACTCGCGACAGGAGAACGCGCGGCACCGGCACCTCTTTTCCGGGAAGTGAAAGGGTGGGGGTTGACACTGAATGTGACTTGGTTGGTCGAGAAAGCCAGCGGACAGGACACTTGGGAAGCCGAGACGCGAGTGACACGAAGGAGGGGGATTAAGAGTTGGGCCGTGGCGCGGAAGTGGTGCCGGGGGGAGCAAGGACAGACTGATGCAGCTGGACAGAGGGAAAGAACGACCGCAGGTGAGCAGAGGAGCAAGGAAGGAGAAAACGGCGCATGGTTTGTGGCGAGGACGGGGTGGGAACAACGCAATGGCTGGCGGAGGGACCGATGGGAGACCCGACGGGCAGGCTGCGGAAGAGGCGTGACTTTTGGCGAGGAAGTGTCGGGAGCGCTGGCGGTGGGTGAGCGGAGGGGAAGAGTAGGAGTGAATGGCAATGCGTGAAAAGGACGAGGGGGCATGTGTGGACAGCCTTCAACGGAATGGCGCAGAGGAAGGGCGCGTGGCGCCTGTTGGTCGCACGGTGGCCTTGAGCCGAATTTGCCGGGCACAGGGAAAACTGGCTGGACGGCGGGTGACGGTGCCTGCTTTGCCGGGATCAGCTTCGCTCAACGAGACGTTTCGTGAAGTTAGCTGAGCGAAGCGCGACACAGCAGGCAGCACTGCGTGAATGAGGAGCGAGGAAGCGAAGGAAGGTGGGAATTAGAACGTGGAAGAGAGGCGAAATGGGGGAGCCGGGGAAGAAAAAGTACGTACGACGAAGGAAAGCAAAGCGAGAAGGCAGAAGGTAGTGCACGGGGTCTGGCGGAGGAAGACGGAGTAAGGGGCACATGGCTGGCGTGTGGGACGCTGTTTGAAGGCAGGGAGGGGGCACAGTGCGGAACAGCGAGGACGAAAAATGTTCGACTTGGGTCGCTTGCCAGGCAGGTCAGAGTAGGGGGACGCAGGACTGCAAGGCAACTGCTGGCGAACACTGAGGGACGAAGTCGGAAAGCACGGGAGAACAGGGAGAGTGCGCAGCGTGTTTTGGGCGCGAGGGAGGGCGCCGGCAGAGCACAGGAGGGGACAGGGAGGAGAGCCGAGAAGAGGATGCGCTCGGACCGGGTAGCGCGACGCAGCGCAATGAAAAACGATGCAGTGGCGAAGAAGGTTGGGGAAGCAGCATGCTGAGGTTGCACGGGAGACTGAGCGGAGGCGAAAAGAGAAGAGCGCATGCGTTGTGGCGACGTGAGTGGGTGCAGGTGTTGTGACACAGTGCGTCGGGTGGCTGCGATGAGAAAAAGAACACAGGCACGGCACGCTTGGTGACAGAGATGCGGAGAAGAGGCGCGGCGGCACAAGGCGCGTGCGTTTGGGCACCAACAAACAGACACACTCAGCAGAAAGAAGGGCACGCGAGGAATTTTGGCAGCGGCAGCGAGGGAAGAAGGGCCATGCAGGAATGTAGGCTTGGCTGGGCGTACGTTTTGCGGCTTGGGCGAGGGACGCGGTGAGCTTGGCGCGGCGTCGGCGTGGCATGAGAGAAAGCGGCACTTCGGTGGGGATACGTTAATGAACAGGGGAGGCACAGTTATGTGCAACGAAAAAATGGCAGGGCATGGCCGAATGCGCAGTGGAGAGACGGGAAGTGTGGAGGGTAGAATAAAACAGTTGCAAGGAGGGAAGCTTTCGCTTGAAACTTGGAAGTTGCACAGGGAAACATGATACAACGGTGAAGAAAATGTTGCGCGAATGAGGCACTGGACCATGCACTCGAGGCAGGTGAAACAGCAAAGAATGGGGAGCCGGGGTGAGGCCGGGGCAGGAAGGACTTTGTGGTTCGGTGGTTTTGCGCACGCGAAAAGGGAACAATTTTAAGGAAGAACAGTGAAAATAGCAGCAGGTCCCTTGCCTGAGGAGAGCTTCGTCGAGACTGTGCGAAAGCTAAATGCGCACTTTTTTTGCGGTGTGCGAGGCGGGAATTGCAGCGAAGGCCGAGAGGGTGCGAGGCACACAGACACTTGCGAGTCGGTCTTTACTTCGTTTATTAGTGAGTGGTGGAGACTGCAAGTAAATAACTTGATTGCCGTGAAGGCAATAACGATGAAACAAATCTTGCAGAGTCGTTTGCGAAGTTGCAAGCTAGAATTGTTCAGTGCGACAGCTAAAAATTTGTGCGTTTAACTTGATGAGCGTCAAGCGGCATTAAAGAAAAGTTGGCGTGAAAAACAGCCGGCTCAGTTCATTTTTTTTGCCTATCCGAAGCGGCGAAGGAAATGGGCAGGAGTAAGCGCTTGTCAACCTGCTTGATTTCTTTTTTTAATGTGCTAATTTTCACTTTTCTATGTGTGAAGTTTTTTTTTTAAATTTCTTAGTTCGCATCTGCCTGCATTTTCAAGAGCGAGACAATAAAAAGGAGGCACGGCAAAGATTGTTTTTTCTTGACGTGTTAAATGTTCGACCGGTTTTATGATTTTTGCACAATAATTTGTTTTCCCTTTTTCTGCCCTTTCCTTGAAAAATTTTTTGATCATTTTTTTTAGCACTGCACGGTTTTGACGCAGACAAGAAGCATTGTTTTCTGCATATCGTTTTCTTCAAATAGTTTTTTTGAAATTATTTAAATACTTTCTTATGTCCCTTTCTTTTTGTTTTTATTTGTTGTGCTTTGCATTTTCTTAAAAAATTTTGAATTCAACTTGGTTGAATTTTTTTAATATATTTTTTTTTATATTTATTGTTTCTCTTTCTTTTCATTGCCCTTTTCTTTTTTACCTTTATGGTTATTCCGCTGATGTGTATTTGTTTTTTCTTTTTTTTACTGTTTTCCATTGCTTCAAGGACTGGTCATGTATCTTCTTTGTCTTTCTTTTACGTGTTGTTGTTTAAAAGTAACGTGTTTTGCTTTGCTACTGAGTCAATTTGTCTTTGATGAAATTTTGTATTATTTTTTTTTCGTCTTCGTTGTTTTTTTTAAACTTTCCTGTTATGCCAGTTTCTGTTGTTTTTCACTTTTTGTGTTTTTTCTCTTTTAATTTTTTATGGTGATGCGCGCTTTTGATTTTGATTTGATTTGAATTTTTTTATTGAGTCCTAGTGTGAATTTGAATTTGAAGTTTTTTTTGAGCTTTGAGTTTTTACATTAGCTTGAGCTTGAGCTCAACGTGAGCTGAAGTTGGAGCTGGAGCTGAAGTTCAAGTTGGACGTGAAGTTGAAGTAGTTTTGTGTCGCGTGATTTTCATTTCTTTTTATTTATTTTGTTCGGTCTCCGTTCTCAGTTTTCTCTTGTTGTCTGAGCTTGCTCGACCTAGTCGTCCTTTTGTCTGTGCTTCGTCTTTTTTCGCTGTGTTTTTTGTTGCGCGCTTCTTGGGCTGCATTTTTGCGTTGGATCTTCGTTGCCCTGTTTAATGTCCTTTTCGCTCGCCTACTTTTATTCCCTTGGTCGGCCTTGCCGCCTTGTCTCGCGCAGTTTTTGTGACGTCCGTCCGTGTTTCCAATTTTCTGCTTTTTTTCTCCCCCTCTGCCTCTGCTGTCTTTTCCTGGTGTGCTCTTTGTTGTCCGCTCTTTCTGAGTTTGGCGTTGAATTGCCGCCAGCTTCTGTGCTCCGCGTGTTTTTGTCCGGACCTTGTGCGTCCCGTCAACATTGTTTTGTCGTGCTGTCTTTCTGTTGCATTTTTCCGTCTCCGTCGTGTTTTCTTTGTCCGTTTCTTTTCTGTTGCTGTGCTGGTCATGCCGCCCTTACGCCTGTTCTTTTTCTCTGCCTGTGCTTTCCGTGCTGTTTCTTTTGCGTGTTTGTCATGTGCTTGTCGCTCGCCTGCGCTATTGTGTCGTGCTCTTTGCGTGCTTTCCGCCTGTGTCCCTGTGTCTCTTCGTATGTCCTGTAAGTATTTTTGTCTCTTTGCGCGTGTGTGCGCTGATCCCCTCGGCGGCACTTTTTTGTGGTTGTCTCTCTGTCCTTCTTCTTGTGCTTTGTTGTCTCCTTCCGCGGCGCTCCGGGCGAGTGCTTGCTGTCCTTTTGTTCCCTAAGGCGTGTTCCGTCGTGTTCTGTTGTTTGCCTTTGCGGCGTTTGACCCGGGCGGTGTTGGTGTCCTCCCTCTTCCTTTTTTCGTTGTCGTCTGGCTGTTGTTCGTGCTTCTTGTCAACCCTTCCTATCCGCGCTGCTTGCTGTTCCTCGCGGCAGCACGTGCGCCTTTTGTATCGCACGCGTGCTGCCTCGTGCTCTTCGTGGCGCGCTGCGTCCTTCCTTGCCCTTGCATGTGTGGTTTGATCGCAGTCTTTTCTTTTCTCTTTCTCCTGCTGTCCACCCTCACTTTCGTGTGCGTGCGTTTCGTTTGCGGCATGTGTGTCTTTGCCGTGTTGTTTTCTTTTGCTGGTCGTCGGCCCCGCCATGTGCGCTCAAAGGGCGCCTCCTGCAACACGTGCCCTTTGCGGCGCTCGGGTCGTCGCTCGTTGCCATTCCTTTGTCCGGTGCTTTGCCATGCTTCTGCGCCTCGCGGTGTTCGTGCATGCGTCTGTTGCCTGTTTCTTTTCTCCTTCTGGCCCGTCCGTTGGTTTCGCCGTGTGGTCCGTTTTCTTTGCGTGCGCCTTCCTTTTCGGCCTCTGCGGTGCGGTGCCCGTTTGTTGGCTGTGGCTCTCTCCGCGCGCTGCGCCATGGATGTTCTACTCTTGTGCAGGTGTGCTTGCTTGTGCTTGTGCAGGTGCGTGTGTGTGTGCGTGTGGCGGTCTCAGTGCGATTGCAGGTGTTGTTGTCGCGGATGCTTCTTGTGCCTTGTTGGCCGTCTTTTGTTTTGCTCCAGCTTCGTTGTTGTTTGGTGCCGGTCTGCTTCCTGTCCTCGTGTCACTTTTTCCCCTTTTTTTGTTGCCTTTGGCCTTCGCGTGCGTCGCCTGCGTCGCAGTCCCTAGCGCAAGTGCATGGTGCTGCTTGCCGCTGCCAAAAAGAGAGACGCAGCTGTCCTGAGCGTGTTGAGTTTCCTTGTGCTGTCGCTGGGCTTTTGTTTGCGCGGCACTGCTTGCTGGTTTCGTCCCACTTTGTGCCGTCGGGGCAGTGTGTGCTAGCTGCGCTTGTCGCCTTCTCTGTCCTTTGTTTGCGTGCTTTGCTTCTCCGAGGCGCGTTTCACCGGTGCTTGTTTCTGTGGGCCGTGGCTGTGTTGCGTATGCCTGCTTGAGTGTTTCCGTGTCTTGCGTTGTCGGTTTTGTGCATATGTTTCTGGCCTGGCCAGCGGTCGGGGGCATGCTTTTCGTGCTTTCTGTGCACAATTTCGTCAGCGCCTTCCGGGCTTCTCGCATGCGCGCCATGCGGTCTGCCAGTGTGTTCAGTCGGTCCTGGGCGCCGTCTATCGTCGAAAATGAAGTGGCAGCATTACTCCGCTGCCGCTGGCGCTGTTCGTGCTGTCGCCCGCTGGTGTCATTCGCCAGATTCCGGCCCAGTCGACCTGCCTGGCCTTGTTTGTCGTTAATTCGATGACGCCTGCTGGTTTCTTGTTGTTCTTTCCGCGCATGACGGTGAGCGGGCATCCCTTCGAGTCGTCGCCGACCGTCACCCCCGTCGACAGTGTAAATGTGGCACTGCCAGTTGGGCGCTCAGTGTGCTTCCTGACCGCAAAGGTGTGCCGTTCTCGTCGAGTGCTTGCAGCGTTGCGTCGTTGAGAAGCCGCCTTGCTGAGGCGTTGATGTTTTCCGGCGAGCGTGTGCACCCCAGCCGGGCGTATATGTATTCTGCGCCGTCCATTGTGCCGCTCATGGTGTCGCTTCCCGCGCTTTGTGGTTTTGCCGATGCACAGCCTCGCGTTGGTTGATGTGCTGTGGCCTCCGCTGTACTGTGCGAAAAGCTGAATAAAGTCCTTTACGCGCTGAGCCTGTGTGCCTGCCTCTGCTGTTATGTGCGTGGCGTCGCGCCTCACGTTCTCGACCTTCTCTGCTACCTCCCATGGCGCGGGCACGTGGTCGAGCACGGTCGTGTTACCGGTTGCCGCCGCGACCTCCGCAGCGGTCTTCCCCACGCCCTAGCTGCTCCGCCGATCGTGGCGGCCTCCTCCGCTGCCATCGTTGCGGCGACTGCCATCGCCTCCAGCACCGTTGCCACCTCGCACGCCGCCTTCGCGTCGTCAAACTGAAGTCCCTTGTTGTCCGCCGCGCTCGCGCTGCTCGTCAGCAATGCGAAAGCCGCGACAGCAACGAGCAGGTGCATCACCCTTCTCTTCCCTTCTCTTCCCTTCTCTTCCCTTCGCTTCCAGTCCCGCCCCGTGCCGTCGAGCCTCCGTGATTTCTTGCTGGCCCCGCAGCCTCCAGGTGGCCAGCACAAGCGGCAATGTTGTTGCCAGCCGCCCGAAGCAGAGCAGTGGAAGGCACTCTGTGCGGAGCCGCGCGGCCGTGGCCAGGTATGTGCGCTTGTCGCTGTCGCACACAAAACCAGTCGCTAGTGCAATGAGGCGCTGTATGACCACGCTGTCGCGCCGACGGCGCCGCCTGCTATTCCCGACCGCGGCGCGAGCCACTAGAAAAGCCCGCGTTCTTCGCCGAGTTGGCCCTGCGTGTGCGCCAGCCGCGACACGCGTGCCGCTGTCGACGCGAACGCGCAGCGTGCTCCCGCGGCGCGCACTGGCTCGTTGCCTGCGTCGTTCGTGCTTTGCTCTGCGCACATCGAAGTCGATGCGAGGCGCTTGTCTGAGCGACCTCGCGGGGCTGCCGCACAGCGCGCCTGCTGGCCTGGGTGTGGACTTGCCAACAAGGAGCGCTCGGCCAGGCAAGCGAGGGCCCCTGGCAGGACCCACGAAGCCGTTCACCTCGAGCGTTGCGCGCCGAACGGCACGAGGCTCCGGTCAGCCCTGGCTATCCGGAGCGGCCTCGGGCGCGCGGTGTCTCGGCGACGCCGGCAGGGCAGCAGGATGAGACGCCGTGACACGCGCGCCAGGGAGCAGCAGGAGCGAGACACACGGAACGCCACGACTCGCCATCGCAGCGCTCGCGCGCGCCGACGCACGTGACGGGCACGGGACCTGGCACGGGACACGATTGCCTCGGCACAAACGGTCCGCCTCAGCACAGGCGCACTGCTCAGCAACAGCGCGACCGCCGGAGGCACGCAGCGGCGCTGAGCGAAAAGAAACGGCTCGGGAACGCGGGCGAGAACAGACTGGGCCGCACAGCAGCCAGACAGGCGAACGCGCAACCGCCTGACAGGTGTTGACGCGCGCCGAAAAGAGAAGGCTGCGCTAACTTGCAACGCAGTGGCGAACGGTGCGGCACACGCTCCCTCGTGCGCATATCGACTCGCGAGGCGGCGGGCTTGGGGGATTGTGTGAGCGGCGCGCGCAGGGGGTGGAGGGGGAACGAAGTGCGATTCAGCCACGACGGAGCGACAGACAATGAGCCACCACAGAGTGATCTCGGCGAGGCGAGGCGAAAACACAGGCGCAACGGTTGGCAGCACGCGCACACTGTGGCACGTGGCGCGCTGGCACGAAGGAGGGCGACGGTTACGCAACTGCCTTCCGCGTGCGCGCGGCAGCACTCCGATGCTGTGGCCCCGAGCCTGGCAGGGGAGGCACCGGACACCCTCCGCCAGGCCCAACCAATAGCGGAGACGCGAGAGAAACGAGCCGAAGCGGGGCTGAAGTGCAGGCAGATGCGCTGCAACGCTGGCACTGCAACTGGGGAACTTGCAGCACACGATGCAAGGCAGACAAGTCCGCGGAGGGGGTCGGGACAGCGAGGGGAGACGACGCAATGCACTTGGAGTCTGGTCAGGACGAGACGGGCCTTGCGCTCGTCACGCGCTTGAAAAAAAGAGAAGCGAAACGCACGGGACGCAGGCCATGAAAGATGCGTGCTGGACAGGAGGGAGATGTGGAGGCGTAAGCGCGCAGGCGCATCGGACAGGCGCATCGGGAAGGCGCGTGGCAGGGAAAGAAGGCACGCGCATCCGCGGGCAGGAAACGGACAGTAAGAAAGCTGCAGCGCAGGGCGGCAGTCTGTCCAAGAGGCGTGCTTAAAAGTAGGCCGTGCAGAACGCGGGCATGCGTGTGGGAACGGAAGACAGAGACGTGAAGAGGCACAATGGTGACGAGACACACGCGGGCCGTGAATTGCGCGCAGGGCGCCGGACCGCAGTGGTGCAAAACAGGTGAGCGGACACAACGCAGTGGAACGCGGCGCGGCACGCACGGCCACACCACAGCCCACAGCGCAGAAAGCAGCGTAGCACGGTGCAAGCGCTGCACATTGCGGCGACACAGGGGCAGCAGGGCGAGCACGATGGCGAGGGGAGGGCTTGTGACGAAGAGGCGTGCGGAAGCGCGGGAGCGGAGCGGAGGGGCACTTGATAGGCGAGGGGAAAGAGTCAGAGGGAAGGATGCGCCGCGGACTGCGAGAAGTGAAAGGCCAGCGCGGACAGGTCGAGAGCACCGCACAAGTGCTTTTGCTTGAGGCCACGCGCACAGGGGACTCGCGACAGGAGGAACGCGCGGCACCGGCACCTCTTTTCCGGGAAGTGAAAGGGTTGGGGGTTGACACTGAATGTGACTTGGTTGGTCGAGAAAGCCAGCGGACAGGACACTTGGGAAGCCGAGACGCGAGTGACACGAAGGAGGGGGATTAAGAGTTGGGCCGTGGCGCGGAAGTGGTGCCGGGGGGAGCAAGGACAGACTGATGCAGCTGGACAGAGGGAAAGAACGACCGCAGGTGAGCAGAGGAGCAAGGAAGGAGAAAACGGCGCATGGTTTGTGGCGAGGACGGGGTGGGAACAACGCAATGGCTGGCGGAGGGACCGATGGGAGACCCGACGGGCAGGCTGCGGAAGAGGCGTGACTTTTGGCGAGGAAGTGTCGGGAGCGCTGGCGGTGGGTGAGCGGAGGGGAAGAGTAGGAGTGAATGGCAATGCGTGAAAAGGACGAGGGGGCATGTGTGGACAGCCTTCAACGGAATGGCGCAGAGGAAGGGCGCGTGGCGCCTGTTGGTCGCACGGTGGCCTTGAGCCGAATTTGCCGGGCACAGGGAAAACTGGCTGGACGGCGGGTGACGGTGCCTGCTTTGCCGGGATCAGCTTCGCTCAACGAGACGTTTCGTGAAGTTAGCTGAGCGAAGCGCGACACAGGCAGGCAGCACTGCGTGAATGAGGAGCGAGGAAGCGAAGGAAGGTGGGAATTAGAACGTGGAAGAGAGACGAAATGGGGGAGCCGGGGAAGAAAAGTACGTACGACGAAGGAAAGCAAAGCGAGAAGGCAGAAGGTAGTGCACGGGGTCTGGCGGAGGAAGACGGAGTAAGGGGCACATGGCTGGCGTGTGGGACGCTGTTTGAAGGCAGGGAGGGGGCACAGTGCGGAACAGCGAGGACGAAAAATGTTCGACTTGGGTCGCTTGCCAGGCAGGTCAGAGTAGGGGGACGCAGGACTGCAAGGCAACTGCTGGCGAACACTGAGGGGACGAAGTCGGAAAGCACGGGAGAACAGGGAGAGTGCGCAGCGTGTTTTGGGCGCGAGGGAGGGCGCCGGCAGAGCACAGGAGGGGACAGGGAGGAGAGCCGAGAAGAGGATGCGCTCGGACCGGGTAGCGCGACGCAGCGCAATGAAAAACGATGCAGTGGCGAAGAAGGTTGGGGAAGCAGCATGCTGAGGTTGCACGGGAGACTGAGCGGAGGCGAAAAGAGAAGAGCGCATGCGTTGTGGCGACGTGAGTGGGTGCAGGTGTTGTGACACAGTGCGTCGGGTGGCTGCGATGAGAAAAAGAACACAGGCACGGCACGCTTGGTGACAGAGATGCGGAGAAGAGGCGCAGGCGGCACAAGGCGCGTGCGTTTGGGCACCAACAAACAGACACACTCAGCAGAAAGAAGGGCACGCGAGGAATTTTGGCAGCGGCAGCGAGGGAAGAAGGGCCATGCAGGAATGTAGGCTTGGCTGGGCGTACGTTTTGCGGCTTGGGCGAGGGACGCGGTGAGCTTGGCGCGGCGTCGGCGTGGCATGAGAGAAAGCGGCACTTCGGTGGGGATACGTTAATGAACAGGGGAGGCACAGTTATGTGCAACGAAAAAATGGCAGGGCATGGCCGAATGCGCAGTGGAGAGACGGGAAGTGTGGAGGGGTAGAATAAAACAGTTGCAAGGAGGGAAGCTTTCGCTTGAAACTTGGAAGTTGCACAGGGAACATGATACAACGGTGAAGAAAATGTTGCGCGAATGAGGCACTGGACCATGCACTCGAGGCAGTGAAACAGCAAAGAATGGGGGACCGGAGGTGAGGCCGGGGCAGGAAGGACTTTGTGGTTCGGTGGTTTTGCGCACGCGAAAAGGGAACAATTTTAAGGAAGAACAGTGAAAATAGCAGCAGGTCCCTTGCCTGAGGAGAGCTTCGTCGAGACTGTGCGAAAGCTAATGCGCACTTTTTTTGCGGTGTGCGAGGCGGGAATTGCAGAGAAGGCCGAGAGGGTGCGAGGCACACAGACACTTGCGAGTCGGTCTTTACTTCGTTTATTAGTGAGTGGTGGAGACTGCAAGTAAATAACTTGATTGCCGTGAAGGCAATAACGATGAAACAAATCTTGCAGAGTCGTTTGCGAAGTTGCAAGCTAGAATTGTTCAGTGCGACAGCTAAAAATTTGTGCGTTTAACTTGATGAGCGTCAAGCGGCATTAAAGAAAAGTTGGCGTGAAAAACAGCCGGCTCAGTTCATTTTTTTTGCCTATCCGAAGCGGCGAAGGAAATGGGCAGGAGTAAGCGCTTGTCAACCGTGCTTGATTTCTTTTTTTAATGTGCTAATTTTCACTTTTCTATGTGTGAAGTTTTTTTTTTAAATTTCTTAGTTCGCATTGCCTGCATTTTCAAGAGCGAGACAATAAAAAGGAGGCACGGCAAAGAGTTGTTTTTTCTTGACGTGTTAAATGTTCGACCGGTTTTATGATTTTTGCACAATAATTGTTTTCCCTTTTTCTGCCCTTTCCTTGAAAAATTTTTTGATCATTTTTTTTAGCACTGCACGGTTTTGACGCAGACAAGAAGCATTGTTTTCTGCATATCGTTTTTTCAAATAGTTTTTTTGAAATTATTTAAATACTTTCTTATGTCCCTTTCTTTTTGTTTTTATTTGTTGTGCTTTGCATTTTCTTAAAAAATTTTGAATTCAACTTGGTTGAATTTTTTTAATATATTTTTTTTTATATTTATTGTTTCTCTTTCTTTTCATTGCCCTTTTCTTTTTTACCTTTATGGTTATTCCGCTGATGTGTATTTGTTTTTTCTTTTTTTTACTGTTTTCCATTGCTTCAAGGACTGGTCATGTATCTTCTTTGTCTTTCTTTTACGTGTTGTTGTTTAAAAGTAACGTGTTTTGCTTTGCTACTGAGTCAATTTTCTTTGATGAAATTTTGTATTATTTTTTTTTCGTCTTCGTTGTTTTTTTTAAACTTTCCTGTTATGCCAGTTTCTGTTGTTTTTCACTTTTTGTGTTTTTTCTCTTTTAATTTTTTATGGTGATGCGCGCTTTTGATTTTGATTTTGATTTGAATTTTTTTATTGAGTCCTAGTGTGAATTTGAATTTGAAGTTTTTTTTGAGCTTTGAGTTTTTACATTAAGCTTGAGCTTGAGCTCAACGTGAGGCTGAAGTTGGAGCTGAGGCTGAAGTTCAAGTTGGACGTGAAGTTGAAGTAGTTTTGTGTCGCGTGATTTTCATTTCTTTTTATTTATTTTGTTCGGTCTCCGTTCTCAGTTTTCTCTTGTTGTCTGAGCTTGCTCGACCTAGTCGTCCTTTTGTCTGTGCTTCGTCTTTTTTCGCTGTGTTTTTTGTTGCGCGCTTCTTGGGCTGCATTTTTGCGTTGGATCTTCGTTGCCCTGTTTAATGTCCTTTTCGCTCGCCTACTTTTATTCCCTTGGTCGGCCTTGCCGCCTTGTCTCGCGCAGTTTTTGTGACGTCCGTCCGTGTTTCCAATTTTCTGCTTTTTTTCTCCCCCTCTGCCTCTGCTGTCTTTTCCTGGTGTGCTCTTTGTTGTCCGCTCTTTCTGAGTTTGGCGTTGAATTGCCGCCAGCTTCTGTGCTCCGCGTGTTTTTGTCCGGACCTTGTGCGTCCCGTCAACATTGTTTTGTCGTGCTGTCTTTCTGTTGCATTTTTCCGTCTCCGTCGTGTTTTCTTTGTCCGTTTCTTTTCTGTTGCTGTGCTGGTCATGCCGCCCTTGCGCCTGTTCTTTTTCTCTGCCTGTGCTTTCCGTGCTGTTTCTTTTGCGTGTTTGTCATGTGCTTGTCGCTCGCCTGCGCTATTGTGTCGTGCTCTTTGCGTGCTTTCCGCCTGTGTCCCTGTGTCTCTTCGTATGTCCTGTAAGTATTTTTGTCTCTTTGCGCGTGTGTGCGCTGATCCCCTCGGCGGCACTTTTTTGTGGTTGTCTCTCTGTCCTTCTTCTTGTGCTTTGTTGTCTCCTTCCGCGGCGCTCCGGGCGAGTGCTTGCTGTCCTTTTGTTCCCTAAGGCGTGTTCCGTCGTGTTCTGTTGTTTGCCTTTGCGGCGTTTGACCCGGGCGGTGTTGGTGTCCTCCCTCTTCCTTTTTTCGTTGTCGTTCTGGCTGTTGTTCGTGCTCTTGTCAACCCTTCCTATCCGCGCTGCTTGCTGTTCCTCGCGGCAGCACGTGCGCCTTTTGTATCGCACGCGTGCTGCCTCGTGCTCTTCGTGGCGCGCTGCGTCCTTCCTTGCCCTTGCATGTGTGGTTTGATCGCAGTCTTTTCTTTTCTCTTTCTCCTGCTGGCCACCCTCACTTTCGTGTGCGTGCGTTTCGTTTGCGGCATGTGTGTCTTTGCCGTGTTGTTTTCTTTTGCTGGTCGTCGGCCCCGCCATGTGCGCTCAAAGGGCGCCTCCTGCAACACGTGCCCTTTGCGGCGCTCGGGTCGTCGCTCGTTGCCATTCCTTTGTCCGCGTGCTTTGCCATGCTTCTGCGCCTCGCGGTGTTCGTGCATGCGTCTGTTGCCTGTTTCTTTTCTCCTTCTGGCCCGTCCGTTGGTTTCGCCGTGTGGTCCGTTTTCTTTGCGTGCGCCTTCCTTTTCGGCCTCTGCGGTGCGGTGCCCGTTTGTTGGCTGTGGCTCTCTCCGCGCGCTGCGCCATGGATGTTCTACTCTTGTGCAGGTGTGCTTGCTTGTGCTTGTGCAGGTGCGTGTGTGTGTGCGTGTGGCGGTCTCAGTGCGATTGCAGGTGTTGTTGTTGCGGATGCTTCTTGTGCCTTGTTGGCCGTCTTTT
This sequence comes from Trypanosoma vivax, assembly GCA_021307395.1. NCBI lineage: Eukaryota > Euglenozoa > Kinetoplastea > Trypanosomatida > Trypanosomatidae > Trypanosoma > Trypanosoma vivax. Next base: position 16,128 of record SOPI01000677.1, read on the forward strand.
GTTTTGCTCCAGCTTCGTTGTTGTTTGGTGCCGGTCTGCTTCCTGTCCTCGTGTCACTTTTTCCCCTTTTTTTGTTTGCCTTTGGCCTTCGCGTGCGTCGCCTGCGTCGCAGTCCCTAGCGCAAGTGCATGGTGCTGCTTGCGCTGCCAAAAAGAGAGACGCAGCTGTCCTGAGCGTGTTGAGTTTCCTTGTGCTGTCGCTGGGCTTTTGTTTGCGCGGCACTGCTTGCTGGTTTCGTCCCACTTTGTGCCGTCGGGGCAGTGTGTGCTAGCTGCGCTTGTCGCCTTCTCTGTCCTTTGTTTGCGTGCTTTGCTTCTCCGAGGCGCGTTTCACCGGTGCTTGTTTCTGTGGGCCGTGGCTGTGTTGCGTATGCCTGCTTGAGTGTTTCCGTGTCTTGCGTTGTCGGTTTTGTGCATATGTTTCTGGCCTGGCCAGCGGTCGGGGGCATGCTTTTCGTGCTTTCTGTGCACAATTTCGTCAGCGCCTTCCGGGCTTCTCGCATGCGCGCCATGCGGTCTGCCAGTGTGTTCAGTCGGTCCTGGGCGCCGTCTATCGTCGAAAATGAAGTGGCAGCATTACCGCCGCTGCCGCTGGCGCTGTTCGTGCTGTCGCCCGCTGGTGTCATTCGCCAGATTCCGGCCCAGTCGACCTGCCTGGCCTTGTTTGTCGTTAATTCGATGACGCCTGCTGGTTTCTTGTTGTTCTTTCCGCGCATGACGGTGAGCGGGCATCCCTTCGAGTCGTCGCCGACCGTCACCCCCGTCGACAGTGTAAATGTCGGCACTGCCAGTTGGGCGCTCAGTGTGCTTCCTGACCGCAAAGGTGTGCCGTTCTCGTCGAGTGCTTGCAGCGTTGCGTCGTTGAGAAGCCGCCTTGCTGAGGCGTTGATGTTTTCCGGCGAGCGTGTGCACCCCAGCCGGGCGTATATGTATTCTGCGCCGTCCATTGTGCCGCTCATGGTGTCGCTTCCCGCGCTTCTGTGGTTTTGCCGATGCACAGCCTCGCGTTGGTTGATGTGCTGTGGCCTCCGCTGTATTGTGCGAAAAGCTGAATAAAGTCCTTTACGCGCTGAGCCTGTGTGCCTGCCTCTGCTGTTATGTGCGTGGCGTCGCGCCTCACGTTCTCGACCTTCTCTGCTACCTCCCATGGCGCGGGCACGTGGTCGAGCACGGTCGTGTTACCGGTTGCCGCCGCGACCTCCGCAGCGGTCTTCCCCCACGCCCTAGCTGCTCCGCCGATCGTGGCGGCCTCCTCCGCTGCCATCGTTGCGGCGACTGCCATCGCCTCCAGCACCGTTGCCACCTCGCACGCCGCCTTCGCGTCGTCAAACTGAAGTCCCTTGTTGTCCGCCGCGCTCGCGCTGCTCGTCAGCAATGCGAAAGCCGCGACAGCAACGAGCAGGTGCATCACCCTTCTCTTCCCTTCTCTTCCCTTCTCTTCCCTTCGCTTCCAGTCCCGCCCCGTGCCGTCGAGCCTCCGGATTTCTTGCTGGCCCCGCAGCCTCCAGGTGGCCAGCACAAGCGGCAATGTTGTTGCCAGCCGCCCGAAGCAGAGCAGTGGAAGGCACTCTGTGCGGAGCCGCGCGGCCGTGGCCAGGTATGTGCGCTTGTCGCTGTCGCACACAAAACCAGTCGCTAGTGCAATGAGGCGCTGTATGACCACGCTGTCGCGCCGACGGCGCCGCCTGCTATTCCCGACCGCGGCGCGAGCCACTAGAAAAGCCCGCGTTCTTCGCCGAGTTGGCCCTGCGTGTGCGCCAGCCGCGACACGCGTGCCGCTGTCGACGCGAACGCGCAGCGTGCTCCCGCGGCGCGCACTGGCTCGTTGCCTGCGTCGTTCGTGCTTTGCTCTGCGCACATCGAAGTCGATGCGAGGCGCTTGTCTGAGCGACCTCGCGGGGCTGCCGCACAGCGCGCCTGCTGGCCTGGGTGTGGACCTTGCCAACAAGGAGCGCTCGGCCAGGCAAGCGAGGGCCCCTGGCAGGACCCACGAAGCCGTTCACCTCGAGCGTTGCGCGCCGAACGGCACGAGGCTCCGGTCAGCCCTGGCTATCCGGAGCGGCCTCGGGCGCGCGGTGTCTCGGCGACGCCGGCAGGGCAGCAGGATGAGACGCCGTGACACGCGCGCCAGGGAGCAGCAGGAGCGAGACACACGGAACGCCACGACTCGCCATCGCAGCGCTCGCGCGCGCCGACGCACGTGACGGGCACGGGACCTGGCACGGGACACGATTGCCTCGGCACAAACGGTCCGCCTCAGCACAGGCGCACTGCTCAGCAACAGCGCGACCGCCGGAGGCACGCAGCGGCGCTGAGCGAAAAGAAACGGCTCGGGAACGCGGGCGAGAACAGACTGGGCCGCACAGCAGCCAGACAGGCGAACGCGCAACCGCCTGACAGGTGTTGACAAGCGCGCCGAAAAGAGAAGGCTGCGCTAACTTGCAACGCAGTGGCGAACGGTGCGGCACACGCTCCTCGTGCGCATATCGACTCGCGAGGCGGCGGGCTTGGGGGATTGTGTGAGCGGCGCGCGCAGGGGGTGGAGGGGGAACGAAGTGCGATTCAGCCACGACGGAGCGACAGACAATGAGCCACCACAGAGTGATCTCGGCGAGGCGAGGCGAAAACACAGGCGCAACGGTTGGCAGCACGCGCACACTGTGGCACGTGGCGCGCTGGCACGAAGGAGGGCGACGGTTACGCAACTGCCTTCCGCGTGCGCGCGGCAGCACTCCGATGCTGTGGCCCCGAGCCTGGCAGGGGAGGCACCGGACACCCTCCGCCAGGCCACAACCAATAGCGGAGACGCGAGAGAAACGAGCCGAAGCGGGGCTGAAGTGCAGGCAGATGCGCTGCAACGCTGGCACTGCAACTGGGGAACTTGCAGCACACGATGCAAGGCAGACAAGTCCGCGGAGGGGGTCGGGACAGCGAGGGGAGACGACGCAATGCACTTGGAGTCTGGTCAGGACGAGACGGGCCTTGCGCTCGTCACGCGCTTGAAAAAAAGAGAAGCGAAACGCACGGGACGCAGGCCATGAAAGATGCGTGCTGGACAGGAGGGAGATGTGGAGGCGTAAGCGCGCAGGCGCATCGGACAGGCGCATCGGGAAGGCGCGTGGCAGGGAAAGAAGGCACGCGCATCCGCGGGCAGGAAACGGACAGTAAGAAAGCTGCAGCGCAGGGCGGCAGTCTGTCCAAGAGGCGTGCTTAAAAGTAGGCCGTGCAGAACGCGGGCATGCGTGTGGGAACGGAAGACAGAGACGTGAAGAGGCACAATGGTGACGAGACACACGCGGGCCGTGAATTGCGCGCAGGGCGCCGGACCGCAGTGGTGCAAAACAGGTGAGCGACACAACGCAGTGGAACGCGGCGCGGCACGCACGGCCACACCACAGCCCACAGCGCAGAAAGCAGCGTAGCACGGTGCAAGCGCTGCACATTGCGGCGACACAGGGGCAGCAGGGCGAGCACGATGGCGAGGGGAGGGCTTGTGACGAAGAGGCGTGCGGAAGCGCGGGAGCGGAGCGGAGGGGCACTTGATAGGCGAGGGGAAAGAGTCAGAGGGAAGGATGCGCCGCGGACTGCGAGAAGTGAAAGGCCAGCGCGGACAGGTCGAGAGCACCGCACAAGTGCTTTTGCTTGAGGCCACGCGCACAGGGGACTCGCGACAGGAGGAACGCGCGGCACCGGCACCTCTTTTCCGGGAAGTGAAAGGGTGGGGGTTGACACTGAATGTGACTTGGTTGGTCGAGAAAGCCAGCGGACAGGACACTTGGGAAGCCGAGACGCGAGTGACACGAAGGGGGGGGATTAAGAGTTGGGCCGTGGCGCGGAAGTGGTGCCGGGGGGAGCAAGGACAGACTGATGCAGCTGGACAGAGGGAAAGAACGACCGCAGGTGAGCAGAGGAGCAAGGAAGGAGAAAACGGCGCATGGTTTGTGGCGAGGACGGGGTGGGAACAACGCAATGGCTGGCGGAGGGACCGATGGGGAACCGACGGGCAGGCTGCGGAAGAGGCGTGACTTTTGGCGAGGAAGTGTCGGGAGCGCTGGCGGTGGGTGAGCGGAGGGAAGAGTAGGAGTGAATGGCAATGCGTGAAAAGGACGAGGGGGCATGTGTGACAGCCTTCAACGGAATGGCGCAGAGGAAGGGCGCGTGGCGCCTGTTGGTCGCACGGTGGCCTTGAGCGAATTTGCCGGGCACAGGGAAAACTGGCTGGACGGCGGGTGACGGTGCCTGCTTTGCCGGGATCAGCTTCGCTCAACGAGACGTTTCGTGAAGTTAGCTGAGCGAAGCGCGACACAGCAGGCAGCACTGCGTGAATGAGGAGCGAGGAAGCGAAGGAAGGTGGGAATTAGAACGTGGAAGAGAGACGAAATGGGGGAGCCGGGGAAGAAAAAGTACGTACGACGAAGGAAAGCAAAGCGAGAAGGCAGAAGGTAGTGCACGGGGTCTGGCGGAGGAAGCACGGAGTAAGGGGCACATGGCTGGCGTGTGGGACGCTGTTTGAAGGCAGGGAGGGGGCACAGTGCGGAACAGCGAGGACGAAAAATGTTCGACTTGGGTCGCTTGCCAGGCAGGTCAGAGTAGGGGGACGCAGGACTGCAAGGCAACTGCTGGCGAACACTGAGGGGACGAAGTCGGAAAGCACGGGAGAACAGGGAGAGTGCGCAGCGTGTTTTGGGCGCGAGGGAGGGCGCCGGCAGAGCACAGGAGGGGACAGGGAGGAGAGCCGAGAAGAGGATGCGCTCGGACCGGGTAGCGCGACGCAGCGCAATGAAAAACGATGCAGTGGCGAAGAAGGTTGGGGAAGCAGCATGCTGAGGTTGCACGGGAGACTGAGCGGAGGCGAAAAGAGAAGAGCGCATGCGTTGTGGCGACGTGAGTGGGTGCAGGTGTTGTGACACAGTGCGTCGGGTGGCTGCGATGAGAAAAAGAACACAGGCACGGCACGCTTGGTGACAGAGATGCGGAGAAGAGGCGCAGGCGGCACAAGGCGCGTGCGTTTGGGCACCAACAAACAGACACACTCAGCAGAAAGAAGGGCACGCGAGGAATTTTGGCAGCGGCAGCGAGGGAAGAAGGGCCATGCAGGAATGTAGGCTTGGCTGGGCGTACGTTTTGCGGCTTGGCGAGGGACGCGGTGAGCTTGGCGCGGCGTCGGCGTGGCATGAGAGAAAGCGGCACTTCGGTGGGGATACGTTAATGAACAGGGGAGGCACAGTTATGTGCACGAAAAAATGGCAGGGCATGGCCGAATGCGCAGTGGAGAGACGGGAAGTGTGGAGGGAAGAATAAAACAGTTGCAAGGAGGGAAGCTTTCGCTTGAAACTTGGAAGTTGCACAGGGAAACATGATACAACGGTGAAGAAAATGTTGCGCGAATGAGGCACTGGACCATGCACTCGAGGCAGATGAAACAGCAAAGAATGGGGGACCGGAGGTGAGGCCGGGGCAGGAAGGACTTTGTGGTTCGGTGGTTTTGCGCACGCGAAAAGGGAACAATTTTAAGGAAGAACAGTGAAAATAGCAGCAGGTCCCTTGCCTGAGGAGAGCTTCGTCGAGACTGTGCGAAAGCTAAATGCGCACTTTTTTTGCGGTGTGCGAGGCGGGAATTGCAGAGAAGGCCGAGAGGGTGCGAGGCACACAGACACTTGCGAGTCGGTCTTTACTTCGTTTATTAGTGAGTGGTGGAGACTGCAAGTAAATAACTTGATTGCCGTGAAGGCAATAACGATGAAACAAATCTTGCAGAGTCGTTTGCGAAGTTGCAAGCTAGAATTGTTCAGTGCGACAGCTAAAAATTTGTGCGTTTAACTTGATGAGCGTCAAGCGGCATTAAAGAAAAGTTGGCGTGAAAAACAGCCGGCTCAGTTCATTTTTTTTGCCTATCCGAAGCGGCGAAGGAAATGGGCAGGAGTAAGCGCTTGTCAACCGTGCTTGATTTCTTTTTTTAATGTGCTAATTTTCACTTTTCTATGTGTGAAGTTTTTTTTTTAAATTTCTTAGTTCGCATTTGCCTGCATTTTCAAGAGCGAGACAATAAAAAGGAGGCACGGCAAAGAGTTGTTTTTTTCTTGACGTGTTAAATGTTCGACCGGTTTTATGATTTTTGCACAATAATTTGTTTTCCCTTTTTCTGCCCTTTCCTTGAAAAATTTTTTGATCATTTTTTTTAGCACTGCACGGTTTTGACGCAGACAAGAAGCATTGTTTTCTGCATATCGTTTTCTTCAAATAGTTTTTTTGAAATTATTTAAATACTTTCTTATGTCCCTTTCTTTTTGTTTTTATTTGTTGTGCTTTGCATTTCTTAAAAAATTTTGAATTCAACTTGGTTGAATTTTTTTAATATATTTTTTTTTATATTTATTGTTTCTCTTTCTTTTCATTGCCCTTTTCTTTTTTACCTTTATGGTTATTCCGCTGATGTGTATTTGTTTTTTCTTTTTTTTACTGTTTTCCATTGCTTCAAGGACTGGTCATGTATCTTCTTTGTCTTTCTTTTACGTGTTGTTGTTTAAAAGTAACGTGTTTTGCTTTGCTACTGAGTCAATTTGTCTTTGATGAAATTTTGTATTATTTTTTTTTCGTCTTCGTTGTTTTTTTTAAACTTTCCTGTTATGCCAGTTTCTGTTGTTTTTCACTTTTTGTGTTTTTTCTCTTTTAATTTTTTATGGTGATGCGCGCTTTTGATTTTGATTTGATTTGAATTTTTTTATTGAGTCCTAGTGTGAATTTGAATTTGAAGTTTTTTTTGAGCTTTGAGTTTTTACATTAGCTTGAGCTTGAGCTCAACGTGAAGGCTGAAGTTGGAGCTGAGGGAGCTGAAGTTCAAGTTGGACGTGAAGTTGAAGTAGTTTTGTGTCGCGTGATTTTCATTTCTTTTTATTTATTTTGTTCGGTCTCCGTTCTCAGTTTTCTCTTGTTGTCTGAGCTTGCTCGACCTAGTCGTCCTTTTGTCTGTGCTTCGTCTTTTTTCGCTGTGTTTTTTGTTGCGCGCTTCTTGGGCTGCATTTTTGCGTTGGATCTTCGTTGCCCTGTTTAATGTCCTTTTCGCTCGCCTACTTTTATTCCCTTGGTCGGCCTTGCCGCCTTGTCTCGCGCAGTTTTTGTGACGTCCGTCCGTGTTTCCAATTTTCTGCTTTTTTTCTCCCCCTCTGCCTCTGCTGTCTTTTCCTGGTGTGCTCTTTGTTGTCCGCTCTTTCTGAGTTTGGCGTTGAATTGCCGCCAGCTTCTGTGCTCCGCGTGTTTTTGTCCGGACCTTGTGCGTCCCGTCAACATTGTTTTGTCGTGCTGTCTTTCTGTTGCATTTTTCCGTCTCCGTCGTGTTTTCTTTGTCCGTTTCTTTTCTGTTGCTGTGCTGGTCATGCCGCCCTTGCGCCTGTTCTTTTTCTCTGCCTGTGCTTTCCGTGCTGTTTCTTTTGCGTGTTTGTCATGTGCTTGTCGCTCGCCTGCGCTATTGTGTCGTGCTCTTTGCGTGCTTTCCGCCTGTGTCCCTGTGTCTCTTCGTATGTCCTGTAAGTATTTTTGTCTCTTTGCGCGTGTGTGCGCTGATCCCCTCGGCGGCACTTTTTTGTGGTTGTCTCTCTGTCCTTCTTCTTGTGCTTTGTTGTCTCCTTCCGCGCGCTCCGGGCGAGTGCTTGTTGTCCTTTTGTTCCCTAAGGCGTGTTCCGTCGTGTTCTGTTGTTTGCCTTTGCGGCGTTTGACCCGGGCGGTGTTGGTGTCCTCCCTCTTCCTTTTTTCGTTGTCGTTCTGGCTGTTGTTCGTGCTCTTGTCAACCCTTCCTATCCGCGCTGCTTGCTGTTCCTCGCGGCAGCACGTGCGCCTTTTGTATCGCACGCGTGCTGCCTCGTGCTCTTCGTGGCGCGCTGCGTCCTTCCTTGCCCTTGCATGTGTGGTTTGATCGCAGTCTTTTCTTTTCTCTTTCTCCTGCTGGCCACCCTCACTTTCGTGTGCGTGCGTTTCGTTTGCGGCATGTGTGTCTTTGCCGTGTTGTTTTCTTTTGCTGGTCGTCGGCCCCGCCATGTGCGCTCAAAGGGCGCTCCTGCAACACGTGCCCTTTGCGGCGCTCGGGTCGTCGCTCGTTGCCATTCCTTTGTCCGCGTGCTTTGCCATGCTTCTGCGCCTCGCGGTGTTCGTGCATGCGTCTGTTGCCTGTTCTTTTCTCCTTCTGGCCCGTCCGTTGGTTTCGCCGTGTGGTCCGTTTTCTTTGCGTGCGCCTTCCTTTTCGGCCTCTGCGGTGCGGTGCCCGTTTGTTGGCTGTGGCTCTCTCCGCGCGCTGCGCCATGGATGTTCTACTCTTGTGCAGGTGTGCTTGCTTGTGCTTGTGCAGGTGCGTGTGTGTGTGCGTGTGGCGGTCTCAGTGCGATTGCAGGTGTTGTTGTTGCGGATGCTTCTTGTGCCTTGTTGGCCGTCTTTTGTTTTGCTCCAGCTTCGTTGTTGTTTGGTGCCGGTCTGCTTCCTGTCCTCGTGTCACTTTTTTCCCCTTTTTTTGTTTGCCTTTGGCCTTCGCGTGCGTCGCCTGCGTCGCAGTCCCTAGCGCAAGTGCATGGTGCTGCTTGCGCTGCCAAAAAGAGAGACGCAGCTGTCCTGAGCGTGTTGAGTTCCTTGTGCTGTCGCTGGGCGTTTTGTTTGCGCGGCACTGCTTGCTGGTTTCGTCCCACTTTGTGCCGTCGGGGCAGTGTGTGCTAGCTGCGCTTGTCGCCTTCTCTGTCCTTTGTTTGCGTGCTTTGCTTCTCCGAGGCGCGTTTCACCGGTGCTTGTTTCTGTGGGCCGTGGCTGTGTTGCGTATGCCTGCTTGAGTGTTTCCGTGTCTTGCGTTGTCGGTTTTGTGCATATGTTTCTGGCCTGGCCAGCGGTCGGGGGCATGCTTTTCGTGCTTTCTGTGCACAATTTCGTCAGCGCCTTCCGGGCTTCTCGCATGCGCGCCATGCGGTCTGCCAGTGTGTTCAGTCGGTCCTGGGCGCCGTCTATCGTCGAAAATGAAGTGGCAGCATTACCGCCGCTGCCGCTGGCGCTGTTCGTGCTGTCGCCCGCTGGTGTCATTCGCCAGATTCCGGCCCAGTCGACCTGCCTGGCCTTGTTTGTCGTTAATTCGATGACGCCTGCTGGTTTCTTGTTGTTCTTTCCGCGCATGACGGTGAGCGGGCATCCCTTCGAGTCGTCGCCGACCGTCACCCCCGTCGACAGTGTAAATGTCGGCACTGCCAGTTGGGCGCTCAGTGTGCTTCCTGACCGCAAAGGTGTGCCGTTCTCGTCGAGTGCTTGCAGCGTTGCGTCGTTGAGAAGCCGCCTTGCTGAGGCGTTGATGTTTTCCGGCGAGCGTGTGCACCCCAGCCGGCGTATATGTATTCTGCGCCGTCCATTGTGCCGCTCATGGTGTCGCTTCCCGCGCTTCCTGTGGTTTTGCCGATGCACAGCCTCGCGTTGGTTGATGTGCTGTGGCCTCCGCTGTACTGTGCGAAAAGCTGAATAAAGTCCTTTACGCGCTGAGCCTGTGTGCCTGCCTCTGCTGTTATGTGCGTGGCGTCGCGCCTCACGTTCTCGACCTTCTCTGCTACCTCCCATGGCGCGGGCACGTGGTCGAGCACGGTCGTGTTACCGGTTGCCGCCGCGACCTCCGCAGCGGTCTTCCCCACGCCCTAGCTGCTCCGCCGATCGTGGCGGCCTCCTCCGCTGCCATCGTTGCGGCGACTGCCATCGCCTCCAGCACCGCTGCCACCTCGCACGCCGCCTTCGCGTCGTCAAACTGAAGTCCCTTGTTGTCCGCCGCGCTCGCGCTGCTCGTCAGCAATGCGAAAGCCGCGACAGCAACGAGCAGGTGCATCACCCTTCTCTTCCCTTCTCTTCCCTTCTCTTCCCTTCGCTTCCAGTCCCGCCCCGTGCCGTCGAGCCTCCGTGATTTCTTGCTGGCCCCGCAGCCTCCAGGTGGCCAGCACAAGCGGCAATGTTGTTGCCAGCCGCCCGAAGCAGAGCAGTGGAAGGCACTCTGTGCGGAGCCGCGCGGCCGTGGCCAGGTATGTGCGCTTGTCGCTGTCGCACACAAAACCAGTCGCTAGTGCAATGAGGCGCTGTATGACCACGCTGTCGCGCCGACGGCGCCGCCTGCTATTCCCGACCGCGGCGCGAGCCACTAGAAAAGCCCGCGTTCTTCGCCGAGTTGGCCCTGCGTGTGCGCCAGCCGCGACACGCGTGCCGCTGTCGACGCGAACGCGCAGCGTGCTCCCGCGGCGCGCACTGGCTCGTTGCCTGCGTCGTTCGTGCTTTGCTCTGCGCACATCGAAGTCGATGCGAGGCGCTTGTCTGAGCGACCTCGCGGGGCTGCCGCACAGCGCGCCTGCTGGCCTGGGTGTGGACTTGCCAACAAGGAGCGCTCGGCCAGGCAAGCGAGGGCCCCTGGCAGGACCCACGAAGCCGTTCACCTCGAGCGTTGCGCGCCGAACGGCACGAGGCTCCGGTCAGCCCTGGCTATCCGGAGCGGCCTCGGGCGCGCGGTGTCTCGGCGACGCCGGCAGGGCAGCAGGATGAGACGCCGTGACACGCGCGCCAGGGAGCAGCAGGAGCGAGACACACGGAACGCCACGACCGCCATCGCAGCGCTCGCGCGCGCCGACGCACGTGACGGGCACGGGACCTGGCACGGGACACGATTGCCTCGGCACAAACGGTCCGCCTCAGCACAGGCGCACTGCTCAGCAACAGCGCGACCGCCGGAGGCACGCAGCGGCGCTGAGCGAAAAGAAACGGCTCGGGAACGCGGGCGAGAACAGACTGGGCCGCACAGCAGCCAGACAGGCGAACGCGCAACCGCCTGACAGGTGTTGACAAGCGCGCCGAAAAGAGAAGGCTGCGCTAACTTGCAACGCAGTGGCGAACGGTGCGGCACACGCTCCTCGTGCGCATATCGACTCGCGAGGCGGCGGGCTTGGGGGATTGTGTGAGCGGCGCGCGCAGGGGGTGGAGGGGGAACGAAGTGCGATTCAGCCACGACGGAGCGACAGACAATGAGCCACCACAGAGTGATCTCGGCGAGGCGAGGCGAAAACACAGGCGCAACGGTTGGCAGCACGCGCACACTGTGGCACGTGGCGCGCTGGCACGAAGGAGGGCGACGGTTACGCAACTGCCTTCCGCGTGCGCGCGGCAGCACTCCGATGCTGTGGCCCCGAGCCTGGCAGGGGAGGCACCGGACACCCTCCGCCAGGCCCAACCAATAGCGGAGACGCGAGAGAAACGAGCCGAAGCGGGGCTGAAGTGCAGGCAGATGCGCTGCAACGCTGGCACTGCAACTGGGGAACTTGCAGCACACGATGCAAGGCAGACAAGTCCGCGGAGGGGGTCGGGACAGCGAGGGGAGACGACGCAATGCACTTGGAGTCTGGTCAGGACGAGACGGGCCTTGCGCTCGTCACGCGCTTGAAAAAAAGAGGAAGCGAAACGCACGGGACGCAGGCCATGAAAGATGCGTGCTGGACAGGAGGGAGATGTGGAGGCGTAAGCGCGCAGGCGCATCGGACAGGCGCATCGGGAAGGCGCGTGGCAGGGAAAGAAGGCACGCGCATCCGCGGGCAGAAAACGGACAGTAAGAAAGCTGCAGCGCAGGGCGGCAGTCTGTCCAAGAGGCGTGCTTAAAAGTAGGCCGTGCAGAACGCGGGCATGCGTGTGGGAACGGAAGACAGAGACGTGAAGAGGCACAATGGTGACGAGACACACGCGGGCCGTGAATTGCGCGCAGGGCGCCGGACCGCAGTGGTGCAAAACAGGTGAGCGGACACAACGCAGTGGAACGCGCGCGGCACGCACGGCCACACCACAGCCCACAGCGCAGAAAGCAGCGTAGCACGGTGCAAGCGCTGCACATTGCGGCGACACAGGGGCAGCAGGCGAGCACGATGGCGAGGGGAGGGCTTGTGACGAAGAGGCGTGCGGAAGCGCGGGAGCGGAGCGGAGGGGCACTTGATAGGCGAGGGGAAAGAGTCAGAGGGAAGGATGCGCCGCGGACTGCGAGAAGTGAAAGGCCAGCGCGGACAGGTCGAGAGCACCGCACAAGTGCTTTTGCTTGAGGCCACGCGCACAGGGGACTCGCGACAGGAGAACGCGCGGCACCGGCACCTCTTTTCCGGGAAGTGAAAGGGTGGGGGTTGACACTGAATGTGACTTGGTTGGTCGAGAAAGCCAGCGGACAGGACACTTGGGAAGCCGAGACGCGAGTGACACGAAGGAGGGGGGATTAAGAGTTGGCCGTGGCGCGGAAGTGGTGCCGGGGGGAGCAAGGACAGACTGATGCAGCTGGACAGAGGGAAAGAACGACCGCAGGTGAGCAGAGGAGCAAGGAAGGAGAAAACGGCGCATGGTTTGTGGCGAGGACGGGGTGGGAACAACGCAATGGCTGGCGGAGGGACCGATGGGAGACCGACGGGCAGGCTGCGGAAGAGGCGTGACTTTTGGCGAGGAAGTGTCGGGAGCGCTGGCGGTGGGTGAGCGGAGGGAAGAGTAGGAGTGAATGGCAATGCGTGAAAAGGACGAGGGGGCATGTGTGCACAGCCTTCAACGGAATGGCGCAGAGGAGGGCGCGTGGCGCCTGTTGGTCGCACGGTGGCCTTGAGGCGAATTTGCCGGGCACAGGGAAAACTGGCTGGACGGCGGGTGACGGTGCCTGCTTTGCCGGGATCAGCTTCGCTCAACGAGACGTTTCGTGAAGTTAGCTGAGCGAAGCGCGACACAGCAGGCAGCACTGCGTGAATGAGGAGCGAGGAAGCGAAGGAAGGTGGGAATTAGAACGTGGAAGAGAGGCGAAATGGGGGAGCCGGGGAAGCAAAAGTACGTACGACGAAGGAAAGCAAAGCGAGAAGGCAGAAGGTAGTGCACGGTGGTCTGGGCGGAGGAAGCACGGAGTAAGGGGCACATGGCTGGCGTGTGGGACGCTGTTTGAAGGCAGGGAGGGGGCACAGTGCGGAACAGCGAGGACGAAAAATGTTCGACTTGGGTCGCTTGCCAGGCAGGTCAGAGTAGGGGGACGCAGGACTGCAAGGCAACTGCTGGCGAACACTGAGGGGACGAAGTCGGAAAGCACGGGAGAACAGGGAGAGTGCGCAGCGTGTTTTGGGCGCGAGGGAGGGCGCCGGCAGAGCACAGGAGGGGACAGGGAGGAGAGCCGAGAAGAGGATGCGCTCGGACCGGGTAGCGCGACGCAGCGCAATGAAAAACGATGCAGTGGCGAAGAAGGTTGGGGAAGCAGCATGCTGAGGTTGCACGGGAGACTGAGCGGAGGCGAAAAGAGAAGAGCGCATGCGTTGTGGCGACGTGAGTGGGTGCAGGTGTTGTGACACAGTGCGTCGGGTGGCTGCGATGAGAAAAAGAACACAGGCACGGCACGCTTGGTGACAGAGATGCGGAGAAGAGGCGCAGGCGGCACAAGGCGCGTGCGTTTGGGCACCAACAAACAGACACACTCAGCAGAAAGAAGGGCACGCGAGGAATTTTGGCAGCGGCAGCGAGGGAAGAAGGGCCATGCAGGAATGTAGGCTTGGCTGGGCGTACGTTTTGCGGCTTGGGCGAGGGACGCGGTGAGCTTGGCGCGGCGTCGGCGTGGCATGAGAGAAAGCGGCACTTCGGTGGGGATACGTTAATGAACAGGGGAGGCGCAGTTATGTGCAACGAAAAAATGGCAGGGCATGGCCGAATGCGCAGTGGAGAGACGGGAAGTGTGGAGGGGAGAATAAAACAGTTGCAAGGAGGGAAGCTTTCGCTTGAAACTTGGAAGTTGCACAGGGAACATGATACAACGGTGAAGAAAATGTTGCGCGAATGAGGCACTGGACCATGCACTCGAGGCAGATGAAACAGCAAAGAATGGAGAGCCGGGGTGAGGCCGGGGCAGGAAGGACTTTGTGGTTCGGTGGTTTTGCGCACGCGAAAAGGGAACAATTTTAAGGAAGAACAGTGAAAATAGCAGCAGGTCCCTTGCCTGAGGAGAGCTTCGTCGAGACTGTGCGAAAGCTAAATGCGCACTTTTTTTGCGGTGTGCGAGGCGGGAATTGCAGCGAAGGCCGAGAGGGTGCGAGGCACACAGACACTTGCGAGTCGGTCTTTACTTCGTTTATTAGTGAGTGGTGGAGACTGCAAGTAAATAACTTGATTGCCGTGAAGGCAATAACGATGAAACAAATCTTGCAGAGTCGTTTGCGAAGTTGCAAGCTAGAATTGTTCAGTGCGACAGCTAAAAATTTGTGCGTTTAACTTGATGAGCGTCAAGCGGCATTAAAGAAAAGTTGGCGTGAAAAACAGCCGGCTCAGTTCATTTTTTTTGCCTATCCGAAGCGGCGAAGGAAATGGGCAGGAGTAAGCGCTTGTCAACCGTGCTTGATTTCTTTTTTTAATGTGCTAATTTTCACTTTTCTATGTGTGAAGTTTTTTTTTTAAATTTCTTAGTTCGCATCTGCCTGCATTTTCAAGAGCGAGACAATAAAAAGGAGGCACGGCAAAGAGTTGTTTTTTTCTTGACGTGTTAAATGTTCGACCGGTTTTATGATTTTTGCACAATAATTTGTTTTCCCTTTTTCTGCCCTTTCCTTGAAAAATTTTTTGATCATTTTTTTTAGCACTGCACGGTTTTGACGCAGACAAGAAGCATTGTTTTCTGCATATCGTTTTCTTCAAATAGTTTTTTTGAAATTATTTAAATACTTTCTTATGTCCCTTTCTTTTTGTTTTTATTTGTTGTGCTTTGCATTTTCTTAAAAAATTTTGAATTCAACTTGGTTGAATTTTTTAATATATTTTTTTTTATATTTATTGTTTCTCTTTCTTTTCATTGCCCTTTTCTTTTTTACCTTTATGGTTATTCCGCTGATGTGTATTTGTTTTTTCTTTTTTTTACTGTTTTCCATTGCTTCAAGGACTGGTCATGTATCTTGCTTTGTCTTTCTTTTACGTGTTGTTGTTTAAAAGTAACGTGTTTTGCTTTGCTACTGAGTCAATTTGTCTTTGATGAAATTTTGTATTATTTTTTTTTCGTCTTCGTTGTTTTTTTTAAACTTTCCTGTTATGCCAGTTTCTGTTGTTTTTCACTTTTTGTGTTTTTTCTCTTTTAATTTTTTATGGTGATGCGCGCTTTTGATTTTGATTTGATTTGAATTTTTTTATTGAGTCCTAGTGTGAATTTGAATTTGAAGTTTTTTTTGAGCTTTGAGTTTTTACATTTAGCTTGAGCTTGAGCTCAACGTGAAGGAGCTGAAGTTGGAGCTGGAGCTGAAGTTCAAGTTGGACGTGAAGTTGAAGTAGTTTTGTGTCGCGTGATTTTCATTTCTTTTTATTTATTTTGTTCGGTCTCCGTTCTCAGTTTTCTCTTGTTGTCTGAGCTTGCTCGACCTAGTCGTCCTTTTGTCTGTGCTTCGTATTTTTTCGCTGTGTTTTTTGTTGCGCGCTTCTTGGGCTGCATTTTTGCGTTGGATCTTCGTTGCCCTGTTTAATGTCCTTTTCGCTCGCCTACTTTTATTCCCTTGGTCGGCCTTGCCGCCTTGTCTCGCGCAGTTTTTGTGACGTCCGTCCGTGTTTCCAATTTTCTGCTTTTTTTCTCCCCCTCTGCCTCTGTGTCTTTTCCTGGTGTGCTCTTTGTTGTCCGCTCTTTCTGAGTTTGGCGTGAATTGCCGCCAGCTTCTGTGCTCCGCGTGTTTTTGTCCGGACCTTGTGCGTCCCGTCAACATTGTTTTGTCGTGCTGTCTTTCTGTTGCATTTTTCCGTCCCTTCGTGTTTCTTTGTCCGTTTCTTTTCTGTTGCTGTGCTGGTCATGCCGCCCTTGCGCCTGTTCTTTTTCTCTGCCTGTGCTTTCCGTGCTGTTTCTTTTGCGTGTTTGTCATGTGCTTGTCGCTCGCCTGCGCTATTGTGTCGTGCTCTTTGCGTGCTTTCCGCCTGTGTCCCTGTGTCTCTTCGTATGTCCTGTAAGTATTTTTGTCTCTTTGCGCGTGTGTGCGCTGATCCCCTCGGCGGCACTTTTTTGTGGTTGTCTCTCTGTCCTTCTTCTTGTGCTTTGTTGTCTCCTTCCGCGACGCTCCGGGCGAGTGCTTGTTGTCCTTTTGTTCCCTAAGGCGTGTTCCGTCGTGTTCTGTTGTTTGCCTTTGCGGCGTTTGACCCGGGCGGTGTTGGTGTCCTCCCTCTTCCTTTTTTCGTTGCCGTCCTGGCGTTGTTCGTGCTTCTTGTCAACCCTTCCTATCCGCGCTGCTTGCTGTTCCTCGCGGCAGCACGTGCGCCTTTTGTATCGCACGCGTGCTGCCTCGTGCTCTTCGTGGCGCGCTGCGTCCTTCCTTGCCCTTGCATGTGTGGTTTGATCGCAGTCTTTTCTTTTCTCTTCTCCTGCTGTCCACCCTCACTTTCGTGTGCGTGCGTTTCGTTTGCGGCATGTGTGTCTTTGCCGTGTTGTTTTCTTTTGCTGGTCGTCGGCCCCGCCATGTGCGCTCAAAGGGCGCTCCCTGCAACACGTGCCCTTTGCGGCGCTCGGGTCGTCGCTCGTTGCCATTCCTTTGTCCGTGCTTTGCCATGCTTCTGCGCCTCGCGGTGTTCGTGCATGCGTCTGTTGCCTGTTCTTTTCTCCTTCTGGCCCGTCCGTTGGTTTCGCCGTGCGGTCCGTTTTCTTTGCGTGCGCCTTCCTTTTCGGCCTCTGCGGTGCGGTGCCCGTTTGTTGGCTGTGGCTCTCTCCGCGCGCTGCGCCATGGATGTTCTACTCTTGTGCAGGTGTGCTTGCTTGTGCTTGTGCAGGTGCGTGTGTGTGTGCGTGTGGCGGTCTCAGTGCGATTGCAGGTGTTGTTGTCGCGGATGCTTCTTGTGCCTGTTGGCCGTCTTTTGTTTTGCTCCAGCTTCGTTGTTGTTTGGTGCCGGTCTGCTTCCTGTCCTCGTGTCACTTTTTTCCCCTTTTTTTGTTTGCCTTTGGCCTTCGCGTGCGTCGCCTGCGTCGCAGTCCCTAGCGCAAGTGCATGGTGCTGCTTGTTGCTGCCAAAAAGAGAGACGCAGCTGTCCTGAGCGTGTTGAGTTTCCTTGTGCTGTCGCTGGGCTTTTTGTTTGCGCGGCACTGCTTGCTGGTTTCGTCCCACTTTGTGCCGTCGGGGCAGTGTGTGCTAGCTGCGCTTGTCGCCTTCTCTGTCCTGCTGTTTGCGTGCTTGCTTCTCCGAGGCGCGGCGCACCGGTGCTTGTTTCTGTGGGCCGTGGCTGTTTTGCGTATGCCTGCTTGAGTGTTTCCGTGTCTTGCGTTGCCGGTTTTGTGCATATGTTCCTGGCCTGGCCAGCGTCGGGGGCATGCTTTTCGTGCTTTCTGTGCACAATTTCGTCAGCGCCTTCCGGGCTTCTCGCATGCGCGCCATGCGGTCTGCCAGTGTGTTCAGTCGGTCCTGGGCGCCGTCTATCGTCGAAAATGAAGTGGCAGCATTCCGCCGCTGCCGCTGGCGCTGTTCGTGTTGTCGCCCGCTGGTGTCATTCGCCAGATTCCGGCCCAGTCGACCTGCCTGGCCTTGTTTGTCGTTAATTCGATGACGCCTGCTGGTTCTTGTTGTTCTTTCCGCGCATGACGGTGAGCGGGCATCCCTTCGAGTCGTCGCCGACCGCTACCCCCGTCGACAGTGTAAATTGTGGCACTGCCAGTTGGGCGCTCAGTGTGCTTCCTGACCGCAAAGGTGTGCCGTTCTCGTCGAGTGCTTGCAGCGTTGCGTCGTTGAGAAGCCGCCTTGCTGAGGCGTTGATGTTTTCCGGCGAGCGTGTGCACCCCAGCCGGGCGTATATGTATTCTGCGCCGTCCATTGTGCCGCTCATGGTGTCGCTTCCCGCGCTTTTGTGGTTTTGCCGATGCACAGCCTCGCGTTGGTTGATGTGTGTGGCCTCCGCTGTACTGTGCGAAAAGCTGAATAAAGTCCTTTACGCGCTGAGCCTGTGTGCCTGCCTCTGCTGTTATGTGCGTGGCGTCGCGCCTCACGTTCTCGACCTTCTCTGCTACCTCCCATGGCGCGGGCACGTGGTCGAGCACGGTCGTGTTACCGGTTGCCGCCGCGACCTCCGCAGCGGTCTTCGCCCACGCCCTAGCTGCTCCGCCGGTCGTGGCGGCCTCCTCCGCTGCCATCGTTGCGGCGACTGCCATCGCCTCCAGCACCGTTGCCACCTCGCACGCCGCCTTCGCGTCGTCAAACTGAAGTCCCTTGTTGTCCGCCGCGCTCGCGCTGCTCGTCAGCAATGCGAAAGCCGCGACAGCAACAGCAGGTGCATCACCCTTCTCTTCCCTTCTCTTCCCTTCTTCCCTTCGCTTCCAGTCCCGCCCCGTGCCGTCGAGCCTCCGTGGTTTCGTGCTGGCCCCGCAGCCTCCAGGTGGCCAGCACAAGCGGCAATGTTGTTGCCAGCCGCCCGAAGCAGAGCAGTGGAAGGCACTCTGTGCGGAGCCGCGCGGCCGTGGCCAGGTATGTGCGCGTGTCGCTGTCGCACACAAAACCAGTCGCTAGTGCAATGAGGCGCTGTATGACCACGCTGTCGCGCCGACGGCGCCGCCTGCTATTCCCGACCGCGGCGCGAGCCACTAGAAAAGCCCGCGTTCTTCGCCGAGTTGGCCCTGCGTGTGCGCCAGCCGCGACACGCGTGCCGCTGTCGACGCGAACGCGCAGCGTGCTCCCGCGGCGCGCACTGGCTCGTTGCCTGCGTCGTTCGTGCTTTGCTCTGCGCACATCGAAGTCGATGCGAGGCGCTTGTCTGAGCGACCTCGCGGGGCTGCCGCACAGCGCGCCTGCTGGTCTGGGTGTGGATCTTGCCAACAAGGAGCGCTCGGCCAGGCAAGCGAGGGCCCCTGGCAGGACCCACGAAGCCGTTCACCTCGAGCGTTGCGCGCCGAACGGCACGAGGCTCCGGTCAGCCCTGGCTATCCGGAGCGGCCTCGGGCGCGCGGTGTCTCGGCGACGCCGGCAGGGCAGCAGGATGAGACGCCGTGACACGCGCGCCAGGGAGCAGCAGGAGCGAGACACACGGAACGCCACGACTCGCCATCGCAGCGCTCGCGCGCGCCGACGCACGTGACGGGCACGGGACCTGGCACGGGACACGATTGCCTCGGCACAAACGGTCCGCCTCAGCACAGGCGCACTGCTCAGCAACAGCGCGACCGCCGGAGGCACGCAGCGGCGCTGAGCGAAAAGAAACGGCTCGGGAACGCGGGCGAGAACAGACTGGGCCGCACAGCAGCCAGACAGGCGCACGCGCAACCGCCTGACAGGTGTTGCCGGCGCGCCGAAAAGAGAAGGCTGCGCTAACTTGCACGCAGTGGCGAACGGTGCGGCACACGCTCCCTCGTGCGCATATCGACTCGCGAGGCGGCGGGCTTGGGGGATTGTGTGAGCGGCGCGCGCAGGGGGTGGAGGGGGAACGAAGTGCGATTCAGCCACGACGGAGCGACAGACAATGAGCCACCACAGAGTGATCTCGGCGAGGCGAGGCGAAAACACAGGCGCAACGGTTGGCAGCACGCGCACACTGTGGCACGTGGCGCGCTGGCACGAAGGAGGGCGACGGTTACGCAACTGCCTTCCGCGTGCGCGCGGCAGCACTCCGATGCTGTGGCCCCGAGCCTGGCAGGGGAGGCACCGGACACCCTCCGCCAGGCCCCAACCAATAGCGGAGACGCGAGAGAAACGAGCCGAAGCGGGGCTGAAGTGCAGGCAGATGCGCTGCAACGCTGGCACTGCAACTGGGGAACTTGCAGCACACGATGCAAGGCAGACAAGTCCGCGGAGGGGGTCGGGACAGCGAGGGGAGACGACGCAATGCACTTGGAGTCTGGTCAGGACGAGACGGGCCTTGCGCTCGTCACGCGCTTGAAAAAAAGAGGAAGTGAAACGCACGGGACGCAGGCCATGAAAG
>SOPI01000678.1:0-180863 GCA_021307395.1 Trypanosoma vivax
GCTTCTTGGGCTGCATTTTTGCGTTGGATCTTCGTTGCCCTGTTTAATGTCCTTTTCGCTCGCCTACTTTTATTCCCTTGGTCGGCCTTGCCGCCTTCCTCGCGCAGTTTTTGTGACGTCCGTCCGTGTTCCAATTTTCTGCTTTTTTTCTCCCCTCTGCCTCTGCTGTCTTTTCCTGGCGTGCTCTTTGTTGTCCGCTCTTTCTGAGTTTGGCGCTTGAATTGCCGCCAGCTTCTGTGCTCCGCGTGTTTTTTGTCCGGACCTTGTGCGTCCCGTCAACATTGTTTTGTCGTGCTGTCTTTCTGTTGCATTTTTCCGTCTCCGTCGTGTTTGCTCTGTCCGTTTCTTTTCTGTTGCTGTGCTGGTCATGCCGCCCTTGCGCCTGTTCTTTTTCTCTGCCTGTGCTTTCCGTGCTGTTTCTTTTGCGTGTTTGTCATGTGCTTGTCGCTCGCCTGCGCTATTGTGTCGTGCTCTTTGCGTGCTTTCCGCCTGTGTCCCTGTGTCTCTTCGTATGTCCTGTAAGTATTTTTGTCTCTTTGCGCGTGTGTGCGCTGATCCCCTCGGCGGCACTTTTTTGTGGTTGTCTCTCTGTCCTTCTTCTTGTGCTTTGTTGTCTCCTTCCGCGGCGCTCCGGGCGAGTGCTTGTTGTCCTTTTGTTCCCTAAGGCGTGTTCCGTCGTGTTCTGTTGTTTGCCTTTGCGGCGTTTGACCCGGGCGGTGTTGGTGTCCTCCCTCTTCCTTTTTTCGTTGCCGTCCTGGCTGTTGTTCGTGCTTCTTGTCAACCCTTCCTATCCGCGCCGCTTGCTGTTCCTCGCGGCAGCACGTGCGCCTTTTGTATCGCACGCGTGCTGCCTCGTGCTCTTCGTGGCGCGCTGCGTCCTTCCTTGCCCTTGCATGTGTGGTTTGATCGCAGTCTTTTCTTTTCTCTTTCTCCTGCTGCCACCCTCACTTTCGTGTGCGTGCGTTTCGTTTGCGGCATGTGTGTCTTTGCCGTGTTGTTTTCTTTTGCTGGTCGTCGGCCCGCCATGTGCGCGCAAAGGGCGCCTCCTGCAACACGTGCCCTTTGCGGCGCTCGGGTCGTCGCTCGTTGCCATTCCTTTGTCCAAGTGCTTTGCCATGCTTCTGCGCCTCGCGGTGTTCGTGCATGCGTCTGTTGCCTGTCTCTTTTCTCCTTCTGGCCGTCCGTTGGTTTCGCCGTGTGGTCCGTTTTCTTTGCGTGCGCCTTCCTTTTCGGCCTCTGCGGTGCGGTGCCCGTTTGTTGGCTGTGGCTCTCTCCGCGCGCTGCGCCATGGATGTTCTACTCTTGTGCAGGTGTGCTTGCTTGTGCTTGTGCAGGTGCGTGTGTGTGTGCGTGTGGCGGTCTCAGTGCGATTGCAGGTGTTGTTGTTGCGGATCCTTCTTGTGCCTTGTTGGCCGTCTTTTGTTTTGCTCCAGCTTCGTTGTTGTTTGGTGCCGGTCTGCTTCCTGTCCTCGTGTCACTTTTTCCCCTTTTTTTTGTTTGCCTTTGGCCTTCGCGTGCGTCGCCTGCGTCGCAGTCCCTATTGCAAGTGCATGGTGCTGCTTGCCGCTGCCAAAAAGAGAGACGCAGCTGTCCTGAGCGTGTTGAGGTTCCTTGTGCTGTCGCTGGGCGTTTTGTTTGCGCGGCACTGCTTGCTGGTTTCGTCCCACTTTGTGCCGTCGGGGCAGTGTGCGCTAGCTGCGCTCGTCGCCTTCTCTGTCCTTTTGTTTGCGTGCTGTGCTTCTCCGAGGCGCGTTTCACCGGTGCTTGTTTCTGTGGGCCGTGGCTGTTTTGCGTATGCCTGCTTGAGTGTTTCCGTGTCTTGCGTTGCCGGTTTTGTGCATATGTTTCTGGCCTGGCCAGCGGTCGGGGGCATGCTTTCGTGCTTTCTGTGCACAATTTCGTCAGCGCCTTCCGGGCTTCTCGCATGCGCGCCATGCGGTTTGCCAGTGTGTTCAGTCGGTCCTGGGCGCCGTGTATCGTCGAAAATGAAGTGGCAGCATTACTTCCGCTTCCGCTGGCGCTGTTCGTGCTGTCGCCCGCTGGTGTCATTCGCCAGATTCCGGCCCAGTCGACCTGCCTGGCCTTGTTTGTCGTTAATTCGATGACGCCTGCTGGTTTCTTTGCGTTCTTTCCGCGCATGACGGTGAGCGGGCATCCCTTCGAGTCGTCGCCGACCGTCACCCCCGTCGACAGTGTAAATTGTGGCACTGCCAGTTGGGCGCTCAGTTCTGCCTGACCGCAAAGGTGTGCCGTTCTCGTCGAGTGCTTGCAGCGTTGCGTCGTTGAGAAGCCGCCTTGCTGAGGCGTTGATGTTTTCCGGCGAGCGTGTGCACCCCAGCCGGCGTATATGTATTCTGCGCCGTCCATTGTGCCGCTCATGGTGTCGCTTCCCGCGCTTCCTGTGGTTTTGCCGATGCACAGCCTCGCGTTGGTTGATGTGCGTCGCCTCCGCTGTATTGTGCGAAAAGCTGAATAAAGTCCTTTACGCGCTGAGCCTGTGTGCCTGCTTCTGCTGTTATGTGCGTGGCGTCGCGCCTCACGTTCTCGACCTTCTCTGCTACCTCCCATGGCGCGGGCACGTGGTCGAGCACGGTCGTGTTACCGGTTGCCGCCGCGACCTCCGCAGCGGTCTTCGCCCACGCCCTAGCTGCTCCGCCGATCGTGGCGGCCTCCTCCGCTGCCATCGTTGCGGCGACTGCCATCGCCTCCAGCACCGTGCCACCTCGCACGCCGCCTTCGCGTCGTCAAACTGAAGTCCCTTGTTGTCCGCCGCGCTCGCGCTGCTCGTCAGCAATGCGAAAGCCGCGACAGCAACGAGCAGGTGCATCACCCTTCTCTTCCCTTCTCTTCCCTTCTCTTCCCTTCTCTTCCCTTCGCTTCCAGTCCCGCCCCGTGCCGTCGAGCCTCCGTGGTTTCGTGCTGGCCCCGCAGCCTCCAGGTGGCCAGCACAAGCGGCAATGTTGTTGCCAGCCGCCCGAAGCAGAGCAGTGGAAGGCACTCTGTGCGGAGCCGCGCGGCCGTGGCCAGGTATGTGCGCTTGTCGCTGTCGCACACAAAACCAGTCGCTAGTGCAATGAGGCGCTGTATGACCACGCTGTCGCGCCGACGGCGCCGCCTGCTATTCCCGACCGCGGCGCGAGCCACTAGAAAAGCCCGCGTTCTTCGCCGAGTTGGCCCTGCGTGTGCGCCAGCCGCGACACGCGTGCCGCTGTCGACGCGAACGCGCAGCGTGCTCCCGCGGCGCGCACTGGCTCGCTGCCTGCGTCGTTCGTGCTTTGCTCTGCGCACATCGAAGTCGATGCGAGGCGCTTGTCTGAGCGACCTCGCGGGGCTGCCGCACAGCGCGCCTGCTGGTCTGGGTGTGGACCTTGCCAACAATGAGCGCTCGGCCAGGCAAGCGAGGGCCCCTGGCAAGACCCACGAAGCCGTTCACCTCGAGCGTTGCGCGCCGAACGGCACGAGGCTCCGGTCAGCCCTGGCTATCCGGAGCGGCCTCGGGCGCGGTGTCTCGGCGACGCCGGCAGGGCAGCAGGATGAGACGCCGTGACACGCGCGCCAGGGAGCAGCAGGAGCGAGACACACGGAACGCCACGACCCGCCATCGCAGCGCTCGCGCGCGCCGACGCACGTGACGGGCACGGGACCTGGCACGGGACACGATTGCCTCGGCACAAACGGTCCGCCTCAGCACAGGCGCACTGCTCAGCAACAGCGCGACCGCCGGAGGCACGCAGCGGCGCTGAGCGAAAAGAAACGGCTCGGGAACGCGGGCGAGAACAGACTGGGCCGCACAGCAGCCAGACAGGCGAACGCGCAACCGCCTGACAGGTGTTGACAAGCACGCCGAAAAGAGAAGGCTGCGCTAACTTGCAACGCAGTGGCGAACGGTGCGGCACACGCTCCCTCGTGCGCATATCGACTCGCGAGGCGGCGGGCTTTGGGGATTGTGTGAGCGGCGCGCGCAGGGGGTGGAGGGGGAACGAAGTGCGATTCAGCCACGACGGAGCGACAGACAATGAGCCACCGCAGAGTGATCTCGGCGAGGCGAGGCGAAAACACAGGCGCAACGGTTGGCAGCACGCGCACACTGTGGCACGTGGCGCGCTGGCACGAAGAGGGCGACGGTTACGCAACTGCCTTCCGCGTGCGCGCGGCAGCACTCCGATGCTGTGGCCCCGAGCCTGGCAGGGGAGGCACCGGACACCCTCCGCCAGGCCACAACCAATAGCGGAGACGCGAGAGAAACGAGCCGAAGCGGGGCTGAAGTGCAGGCAGATGCTTTGCAACGCTGGCACTGCAACTGGGGAACTTGCAGCACACGATGCAAGGCAGACAAGTCCGCGGAGGGGGTCGGGACAGCGAGGGAGACAACGCAATGCACTTGGAGTCTGGTCAGGACGAGACGGGCCTTGCGCTCGTCACGCGCTTGAAAAAAAGAAGAAGCGAAACGCACGGGACGCAGGCCATGAAAGATGCGTGCTGGACAGGAGGGAGATGTGGAGGCGTATGCGCGCAGGCGCAGCGGACAGGCGCATCGGGAAGGCGCGTGGCAGGGAAAGAAGGCACGCGCATCCGCGGGCAGGAAACGGACAGAAGAAAGCTGCAGCGCAGGGCGGCAGTCTGTCCAAGAGGCGTGCTTAAAAGTAGGCCGTGCAGAACGCGGGCATGCGTGTGGGAACGGAAGACAGAGACGTGAAGAGGCACAAGGAGACGAGACACACGCGGGCCGTGAATTGCGCGCAGGGCGCCGGACCGCAGTGGTGCAAAACAGGTGAGCGGACACAACGCAGTGGAACGCGGCGCGGCACGCACGGCCACACCACAGCCCACAGCGCAGAAAGCAGCGTAGCACGGGCAAGCGCTGCACATTGCGGCGACACAGGGGCGCAGGGCGAGCACGATGGCGAGGGGAGGGCTTGTGACGAAAGGCGTGCGGAAGCGCGGGAGCGGAGCGGAGGGGCACTTGATAGGCGAGGGGAAAGAGTCAGAGGGAAGGATGCGCCGCGGACTGCGAGAAGTGAAAGGCCAGTGCGGACAGGTCGAGAGCACCGCACAAGTGCTTTTGCTTGAGGCCACGCGCACAGGGGACTCGCGACAGGAAGAACGCGCGGCACCGGCACCTCTTTTCCGGGAAGTGAAAGGGTTGTGGGTTGACACTGAATGTGACTTGGTTGGTCGAGAAAGCCAGCGGACAGGACACTTGGGAAGCCGAGACGCGAGTGACACGAAGGGGGGGGATTAAGAGTTGGCCGTGGCGCGGAAGTGGTGCCGGGGGGAGCAAGGACAGACTGATGCAGCTGGACAGAGGGAAAGAACGACCGCAGGTGAGCAGAGGAGCAAGGAAGGAGAAAACGGCGCATGGTTTGTGGCGAGGACGGGGTGGGAACAACGCAATGGCTGGCGGAGGGACCGATGGGGAACCGACGGGCAGGCTGCGGAAGAGGCGTGACTTTTGGCGAGGAAGTGTCGGGAGCGCTGGCGGTGGGTGAGCGGAGGGAAGAGTAGGAGTGAATGGCAATGCGTGAAAAGGACGAGGGGGCATGTGTGCACAGCCTTCAACGGAATGGCGCAGAGGAAGGGCGCGTGGCGCCTGTTGGTCGCACGGTGGCCTTGAGCCGAATTTGCCGGGCACAGGGAAAACTGGCTGGACGGCGGGTGACGGTGCCTGCTTTGCCGGGATCAGCTTCGCTCAACGAGACGTTTCGTGAAGTTAGCTGAGCGAAGCGCGACACAGGCAGGCAGCACTGCGTGAATGAGGAGCGAGGAAGCGCAGGAAGGTGGGAATTAGAACGTGGAAGAGAGACGAAATGGGGGAGCCGGGGAAGAAAAAGTACGTACGACGAAGGAAAGCAAAGCGAGAAGGCAGAAGGTAGTGCACGGGGGCCTGGCCGGAGGAAGGACGGAGTAAGGGGCACATGGCTGGCGTGTGGGACGCTGTTTGAAGGCAGGGAGGGGGCACAGTGCGGAACAGCGAGGACGAAAAATGTTCGACTTGGGTCGCTTGCCAGGCAGGTCAGAGTAGGGGGACGCAGGACTGCAAGGCAACTGGCGGCGAACACTGAAGGGACGAAGTCGGAAAGCACGGGAGAACAGGGAGAGTGCGCAGCGTGTTTTGGGCGCGAGGGAGGGCGCCGGCAGAGCACAGGAGGGACAGGGAGGAGAGCCGAGAAGAGGATGCGCTCGGACCGGGTAGCGCGACGCAGCGCAATGAAAAACGATGCAGTGGCGAAGAAGGTTGGGGAAGCAGCATGCTGAAGTTGCACGGGAAACTGAGCGGAGGCGAAAAGAGAAGAGCGCATGCGTTGTGGCGACGTGAGTGGGTGCAGGTGTTGTGACACAGTGCGTCGGGTGCCTGCGATGAGAAAAAGAACACAGGCACGGCACGCTTGGTGACAGAGATGCGGAGAAGAGGCGCGGCGGCACAAGGCGCGTGCGTTTGGGCACCAACAAACAGACACACTCAGCAGAAAGAAGGGCACGCGAGGAATTTTGGCAGCGGCAGCGAGGGAAGAAGGGCCATGCAGGAATGTAGGCTTGGCTGGGCGTACGTTTTGCGGCTTGGGCGAGGGACGCGGTGAGCTTGGCGCGGCGTCGGCGTGGCATGAGAGAAAGCGGCACTTCGGTGGGGATACGTTAATGAACAGGGGAGGCCAGTTATGTGCCACGAAAAAATGGCAGGGCATGGCCGAATGCGCAGTGGAGAGACGGGAAGTGTGGAGGGGTAGAATAAAACAGTTGCAAGGAGGGAAGCTTTCGCTTGAGACTTGGAAGTTGCACAGGGAAACATGATACAACGATGAAGAAAATGTTGCGCGAATGAGGCACTGGACCATGCACTCGAGGCAGGTGAAACAGCAAAGAATGGAAGAGCCGGGGTGAGGCCGGGGCAGGAAGGACTTTGTGGTTCGGTGGTTTTGCGCACGCGAAAAGGGAACAATTTTAAGGAAGAACAGTGAAAATAGCAGCAGGTCCCTTGCCTGAGGAGAGCTTCGTCGAGGCTGTGCGAAAGCTAAGTGCGCACTTTTTTTGCGGTGTGCGAGGCGGGAATTGCAGAGAAGGCCGAGAGGGTGCGAGGCACACAGACACTTGCGAGTCGGTCTTTACTTCGTTTATTAGTGAGTGGTGGAGACTGCAAGTAAATAACTTGATTGCCGTGAAGGCAATAACGATGAAACAAATCTTGCAGAGTCGTTTGCGAAGTTGCAAGCTAGAATTGTTCAGTGCGACAGCTAAAAATTTGTGCGTTTAACTTGATGAGCGTCAAGCGGCATTAAAGAAAAGTTGGCGTGAAAAACAGCCGGCTCAGTTCATTTTTTTTGCCTATCCGAAGCGGCGAAGGAAATGGGCAGGAACAAGCGCTTGTCAACCGTGCTTGATTTCTTTTTTTAATGTGCTAATTTTCACTTTTCTATGTGTGAAGTTTTTTTTTTTAAATTTCTTAGTTCGCATTTGCCTGCATTTTCAAGAGCGAGACAATAAAAAGGAGGCACGGCAAAGAGTTGTTTTTTCTTGACGTGTTAAATGTTCGACCGGTTTTATGATTTTTGCACAATAATTTGTTTTCCCTTTTTCTGCCCTTTCCTTGAAAAATTTTTTGATCATTTTTTTTAGCACTGCACGGTTTTGACGCAGACAAGAAGCATTGTTTTCTGCATATCGTTTTATTCAAATAGTTTTTTTGAAATTATTTAAATACTTTCTTATGTCCCTTTCTTTTTGTTTTTATTTGTTGTGCTTTGCATTCTCTTAAAAAATTTTGAATTCAACTTGGTTGAATTTTTTAATATATTTTTTTTTATATTTATATTTTCTCTTTCTTTTCATTGCCCTTTTCTTTTTTACCTTTATGGTTATTCCTGTGATGTGTATTTTTTTTTCTTTTTTTTACTGTTTTCCATTGCTTCAAGGACTGGTCATGTATCTTGCTTTGTCTTTCTTTTACGTGTTGTTGTTTAAAAGTAACGTGTTTTGCTTTGCTACTGAGTCAATTTGTCTTTGATGAAATTTTGTATTATTTTTTTTTCGTCTTCGTTGTTTTTTTTAAACTTTCCTGTTATGCCAGTTTCTGTTGTTTTTCACTTTTTGTGTTTTTTTTCTTTTAATTTTTTATGGTGATGCGCGCTTTTGATTTTGATTTGATTTGAATTTTTTTATTGAGTCCTAGTGTGAATTTGAATTTGAAGTTTTTTTGAGCTTTGAGTTTTTACATTAAGCTTGAGCTTGAGCTCAACGTGAGGTGAAGTTCAGCTGGAGCTGAGGCTGAAGTTCAAGTTGGACGTGAAGTTGAAGTTTTTTTGTGTCGCGTGATTTTCATTTCTTTTTATTTATTTTGTTCGGTCTCCGTTCTCAGTTTTCTCTTGTTGTCTGAGCTTGCTCGACCTAGTCGTCCTTTTGTCTGTGCTTCGTCTTTTTTCGCTGTTTTTTTTGTTGCGCGCTTCTTGGGCTGCATTTTTGCGTTGGATCTTCGTTGCCCTGTTTAATGTCCTTTTCGCTCGCCTACTTTTATTCCCTTGGTCGGCCTTGCCGCCTTGTCTCGCGCAGTTTTTGTGACGTCCGTCCGTGTTTCCAATTTTCTGCTTTTTTTCTCCCCCTCTGCCTCTTTTGTCTTTTCCTGGTGTGCTCTTTGTTGTCCGCTCTTTCTGAGTTTGGCGTTGAATTGCCGCCAGCTTCTGTGCTCCGCGTGTTTTTGTCCGGACCTTGTGCGTCCCGTCAACATTGTTTTGTCGTGCTGTCTTTCTGTTGCATTTTTCCGTCCCCTTCGTGTTTGCTTTGTCCGTTTCTTTTCTGTTGCTGTGCTGGTCATGCCGCCCTTACGCCTGTTCTTTTTCTCTGCCTGTGCTTTCCGTGCTGTTTCTTTTGCGTGTTTGTCATGTGCTTGTCGCTCGCCTGCGCTATTGTGTCGTGCTCTTTGCGTGCTTTCCGCCTGTGTCCCTGTGTCTCTTCGTATGTCCTGTAAGTATTTTTGTCTCTTTGCGCGTGTGTGCGCTGATCCCCTCGGCGGCACTTTTTTGTGGTTGTCTCTCTGTCCTTCTTCTTGTGCTTTGTTGTCTCCTTCCGCGGCGCTCCGGGCGAGTGCTTGCTGTCCTTTTGTTCCCTAAGGCGTGTTCCGTCGTGTTCTGTTGTTTGCCTTTGCGGCGTTTGACCCGGGCGGTGTTGGTGTCCTCCCTCTTCCTTTTTTCGTTGCCGTCCTGGCTGTTGTTCGTGCTTCTTGTCAACCCTTCCTATCCGCGCCGCTTGCTGTTCCTCGCGGCAGCACGTGCGCCTTTTGTATCGCACGCGTGCTGCCTCGGTTTCTTCGTGGCGCGCTGCGTCCTTCCTGCCCTTGCATGTGTGGTTTGATCGCAGTCTTTTCTTTTCTCTTTCTCCTGCTGCCACCCTCACTTTCGTGTGCGTGCGTTTCGTTTGCGGCATGTGTGTCTTTGCCGTGTTGTTTTCTTTTGCTGGTCGTCGGCCCCGCCATGTGCGCTCAAAGGGCGCCTCCTGCATCACGTGCCCTTTGCGGCGCTCGGGTCGTCGCTCGTTGCCATTCCTTTGTCCGCGTGCTTTGCCATGCTTCTGCGCCTCGCGGTGTTCGTGCATGCGTCTGTTGCCTGTCTCTTTTCTCCTTCTGGCACGTCCGTTGGTTTCGCCGTGTGGTCCGTTTTCTTTGCGTGCGCCTTCCTTTTCGGCCTCTGCGGTGTGGTGCCCGTTTGTTGGCTGTGGCTCTCTCCGCGCGCTGCGCCATGGATGTTCTACTCTTGTGCAGGTGTGCTTGCTTGTGCTTGTGCAGGTGCGTGTGTGTGTGCGTGTGGCGGTCTCAGTGCGATTGCAGGTGTTGTTGTCGCGGATGCTTCTTGTGCCTTGTTGCCCGTTTTTGTTTTGCTCCAGCTTCGTTGTTTGTTTGGTGCCGGTCTGCTTCCTGTCCTCGTGTCACTTTTTTCCCCTTTTTTTTGTTTGCCTTTGGCCTTCGCGTGCGTCGCCTGCGTCGCAGTCCCTAGGCAAGTGCATGGTGCTGCCTGCCGCTGCCAAAAAGAGAGACGCAGCTGTCCTGAGCGTGTTGAGGTTCCTTGTGCTGTCGCTGGGCGTTTTGTTTGCGCGGCACTGCTTGCTGGTTTCGTCCCACTTTGTGCCGTCGGGGCAGTGTGTGCTAGCTGCGCTTGTCGCCTTCTCTGTCCTTTTGTTTGCGTGCTGTGCTTCTCCGAGGCGCGGCGCACCGGTGCTTGTTTCTGTGGGCCGTGGCTGTTTTGCGTATGCCTGCTTGAGTGTTTCCGTGTCTTGCGTTGTCGGTTTTGTGCATATGTTCTGGCCTGGCCAGCGGTCGGGGGCATGCTTCTCGTGCTTTCTGTGCACAATTTCGTCAGCGCCTTCCGGGCTTCTCGCATGCGCGCCATGCGGTCTGCCAGTGTGTTCAGTCGGTCCTGGGCGCCGTCTATCGTCGAAAATGAAGTGGCAGCATCTCCGCCGCTTCCGCCGGCGCTGTTCGTGCTGTCGCCCGCTGGTGTCATTCGCCAGATTCCGGCCCAGTCGACCTGCCTGGCCTTGTTTGTCGTTAATTCGATGACGCCTGCTGGTTCTTGTTGTTCTTTCCGCGCATGACGGTGAGCGGGCATCCCTTCGAGTCGTCGCCGACCGCTACCCCCGTCGACAGTGTAAATTTGGCACTGCCAGTTGGGCGCTCAGTGTGCTTCCTGACCGCAAAGGTGTGCCGTTCTCGTCGAGTGCTTGCAGCGTTGCGTCGTTGAGAAGCCGCCTTGCTGAGGCGTTGATGTTGTCCGGCGAGCGTGTGCACCCCAGCCGGGCGTATATGTATTCTGCGCCGTCCATTGTGCCGCTCATGGCGTCGCTTCCCGCGCTTCCTGTGGTTTTGCCGATGCACAGCCTCGCGTTGGTTGATGTGCCGTTGCCGCCGCTGTATTGTGCGAAAAGCTGAATAAAGTCCTTTACGCGCTGAGCCTGTGTGCCTGCCTCTGCTGTTATGTGCGTGGCGTCGCGCCTCACGTTCTCGACCTTCTCTGCTACCTCCCATGCCGCGGGCACGTGGTCGAGCACGGTCGTGTTACCGGTTGCCGCCGCGACCTCCGCAGCGGTCTTCGCCCACGCCATAGCTGCCTCGCCGATCGTGGCGGCCTCCTCCGCTGCCATCGTTGCGGCGACTGCCATCGCCTCCAGCACCGCTGCCACCTCGCACGCCGCCTTCGCGTCGTCAAACTGAAGTCCCTTGTTGTCCGCCGCTCGCGCTGCTCGTCAGCAATGCGAAAACCGCGACACCAACGAGCAGGTGCATCACCCCTTCTCTTCCTCCTTCCCTTCTCTTCCCCTTTCTCTTCCCTTCCTCTTCCCCTTCGCTTCCAGTCCCGCCCCGTGCCGTCGAGCCTCCGTGGTTTCGTGCTGGCCCCGCAGCCTCCAGGTGGCCAGCACAAGCGGCAATGTTGTTGCCAGCCGCCCGAAGCAGAGCAGTGGAAGGCACTCTGTGCGGAGCCGCGCGGCCGTGGCCAGGTATGTGCGCTTGTGCTGTCGCACACAAAAACCAGGTGCTAGTGCAATGAGGCGCTGTATGACCACGCTGTCGCGCCGACGGCGCCGCCTGCTATTCCCGACCGCGGCGCGAGCCACTAGAAAAGCCCGCGGTCTTCGCCGAGTTGGCCCTGGGTGTGCGCCAGCCGCGACACGCGTGCCGCTGTCGACGCGAACGCGCAGCGTGCTCCCGCGGCGCGCACTGGCTCGCTGCCTGCGTCGTTCGTGCTTTGCTCTGCGCACATCGAAGTCGATGCGAGGCGCTTGTCTGAGCGACCTCGCGGGGCTGCCGCACAGCGCGCCTGCTGGCCTGGGTGTGGACCTTGCCAACAATGAGCGCTCGGCCAGGCAAGCGAGGGCCCCTGGCAAGACCCACGAAGCCGTTCACCTCGAGCGTTGCGCGCCGAACGGCACGAGGCTCCGGTCAGCCCTGGCTATCCGGAGCGGCCTCGGGCGCGCGGTGTCTCGGCGACGCCGGCAGGGCAGCAGGATGAGACGCCGTGACACGCGCGCCGGGGAGCAGCAGGAGCGAGACACACGGAACGCCACGACTCGCCATCGCAGCGCTCGCGCGCGCCGACGCACGTGACGGGCACGGGACCTGGCACGGGACACGATTGCCTCGGCACAAACGGTCCGCCTCAGCACAGGCGCACTGCTCGCAACAGCGCGACCGCCGGAGGCACGCAGCGGCGCTGAGCGAAAAGAAACGGCTCGGGAACGCGGGCGAGACAGACTGGGCCGCACAGCAGCCAGACAGGCGAACGCGCAACCGCCTGACAGGTGTTGACAGCGCGCCGAAAAGAGAAGGCTGCGCTAACTTGCAGCGCAGTGGCGAACGGTGCGGCACACGCTCTCTCGTGCGCATATCGACTCGCGAGGCGGCGGGCTTTGGGGATTGTGTGAGCGGCGCGCGCAGGGGGTGGAGGGGGAACGAAGTGCGATTCAGCCACGACGGAGCGACAGACAATGAGCCACCACAGAGTGATCTCGGCGAGGCGAGGCGAAAACACAGGCGCAACGGTTGGCAGCACGCGCACACTGTGGCACGTGGCGCGCTGGCACGAAGGATGGCGACGGTTACGCAAATGCCTTCCGCGTGCGCGCGGCAGCACTCCGATGCTGTGGCCCCGACCTGGCAGGGGAGGCACCGGACACCCTCCGCCAGGCCCCAACCAATAGCGGAGACGCGAGAGAAACGTGCCGAAGCGGGGCTGAAGTGCAGGCAGATGCGCTGCAACGCTGGCACTGCAACTGGGGAACTTGCAGCACACGATGCAAGGCAGAGAAGTCCGCGGAGGGGGTCGGGACAGCGAGGGGAGACAACGCAATGCACTTGGAGTCTGGTCAGGACGAGACGGGCCTTGCGCTCGTCACGCGCTTGAAAAAAAGAAGAAGCGAAACGCACGGGACGCAGGCCATGAAAGATGCGTGCTGGACAGGAGGGAGATGTGGAGGCGTAAGCGCGCAGGCGCATCGGACAGGCGCATCGGGAAGGCGCGTGGCAGGGAAAGAAGGCACGCGCATCCGCGGGCAGGAAACGGACAAAAAGAAAGCTGCAGCGCAGGGCGGCAGTCTGTCCAAGAGGCGTGCTTAAAAGTAGGCCGTGCAGAACGCGGGCATGCGTGTGGGAACGGAAGACAGAGACGTGAAGAGGCACAAGGGAGACGAGACACACGCGGGCCGTGAATTGCGCGCAGGGCGCCGAACCGCAGTGGTGCAAAACAGGTGAGCGAACACAACGCAGTGGAACGCGGCGCGGCACGCACGGCCACACCACAGCCCACAGCGCAGAAAGCAGCGTAGCACGGCGCAAGCGCTGCACATTGCGGCGACACAGGGCGGCAGGGCGAGCACGATGGCGAGGGGAAGGCTTGTGACGGAGAGGCGTGCGGAAGCGCGGGAACGGAGCGGAGGGGCACTTGATAGGCGAGGGGAAAGAGTCAGAGGGAAGGATGCGCCGCGGACTGCGAGAAGTGAAGGCCAGTGCGAACAGGTCGAGAGCACCGCACAAGTGCTTTTGCTTGAGGCCACGCGCACAGGGGACTCGCGACAGGAAGAACGCGCGGCACCGGCACCTCTTTTCCGGGAAGTAAAAGGGATGGGGTTGACACTGAATGTGACTTGGTTGGTCGAGAAAGCCAGCGGACAGGACACTTGGGAAGCCGAGACGCGAGTGACACGAAGGGGGGGGATTAAGAGTTGGACCGTGGCGCGGAAGTGGTGCCGGGGGGAGCAAGGACAGACTGATGCAGTGGACAGAGGGAAAGAACGACCGCAGGTGAGCAGAGGAGCAAGGAAGGAGAAAACGGCGCATGGTTTGTGGCGAGGACGGGGTGGGAACAACGCAATGGCTGGCGGAGGGACCAATGGGGGAACCGACGGGCAGGCTGCGGAAGAGGCGTGACTTTTGGAGAGGAAGTGTCGGGAGCGCTGGCGGTGGGTGAGCGGAGGGGAAGAGTAGGAGTGAATGGCAATGCGTGAAAAGGACGAGGGGGCATGTGTGCACAGCCTTCAACGAAATGGCGCAGAGGAAGGGCGCGTGGCGCCTGTTGGTCGCACGGTGGCCTTGAGCCGAATTTGCCGGGCACAGGGAAAACTGGCTGGGCGGCGGGTGACGGTGCCTGCTTTGCCGGGATCAGCTTCGCTCAACGAGACGTTTCGTGAAGTTAGCTGAGCGAAGCGCGACACAGGCAGGCAGCACTGCGTGAATGAGGAGCGAGGATGCGCAGGAAGGTGGGAATTAGAACGTGGAAGAGAGACGAAATGGGGGAGCCGGGGAAGCAAAAGTACGTACGACGAAGGAAAGCAAAGCGAGAAGGCAGAAGGTAGTGCACGGGGGTCTGGCCGGAGGAAGCACGGAGTGAGGGGCACATGGCTGGCGTGTGGGACGCTGTTTGAAGGCAGGGAGGGGGCACAGTGCGGAACAGCGAGGACGAAAAATGTTCGACTTGGGTCGCTTGCCAGGCAGGTCAGAGTAGGGGGACGCAGGACTGCAAGACAACTGCTGGCGAACACTGAGGGGACGAAGTCGGAAAGCACGGGAGAACAGGGAGAGTGCGCAGCGTGTTTTGGGCGCGAGGGAGGGCGCCGGCAGAGCACAGGAGGGGACAGGGAGGAGAGCCGAGAAGAGGATGCGCTCGGACCGGGTAGCGCGACGCAGCGCAATGAAAAACGATGCAGTGGCGAAGAAGGTTGGGGAAGCAGCATGCTGAAGTTGCACGGGAGACTGAGCGGAGGCGAAAAGAGAAGAGCGCATGCGTTGTGGCGACGTGAGTGGGTGCAGGTGTTGTGACACAGTGCGTTGGGTGGCTGCGATGAGAAAAAGAACACAGGCACGGCACGCTTGGTGACAGAGATGCGGAGAAGAGGCGTAGGCGGCACAAGGCGCGTGCGTTTGGGCACCAACAAACAGACACACTCAGCAGAAAGAAGGGCACGCGAGGAATTTTGGCAGCGGCAGCGAGGGAAGAAGGGCCGTGCAGGAATGTAGGCTTGGCTGGGCGTACGTTTTGCGGCTTGGGCGAGGGACGCGGTGAGCTTGGCGCGGCGTCGGCGTGGCATGAGAGAAAGCGGCACTTCGGTGGGGATACGTTAATGAACAGGGGAGGCACAGTTATGTGCCACGAAAAAATGGCAGGGCGTGGCCCATGCGAAGTGGAGAGACGGGAAGTGTGGAGGGGTAGAATAAAACAGTTGCAACGAGGGAAGCTTTCGCTTGAGACTTGGAAGTTGCACAGGGAAACATGATACAACGGTGAAGAAAATGTTGTGCGAATGAGGCACTGGACCATGCACTCGAGGCAGGTGAAACAACAAAGAATGGGGGAGCCGGAGGTGAGGCCGGGGCAGGAAGGACTTTGTGGTTCGGTGGTTTTGCGCACGCGAAAAGGGAACAATTTTAAGGAAGAACAGTGAAAATAGCAGCAGGTCCCTTGCCTGAGGAGAGCTTCGTCGAGACTGTGCGAAAGCTAAGTGCGCACTTTTTTTGCGGTGTGCGAGGCGGGAATTGCAGAGAAGGCCGAGAGGGTGCGAGGCACACAGACACTTGCGAGTCGGTCTTTACTTCGTTTATTAGTGAGTGGTGGAGACTGCCAAGTAAATAACTTGATTGCCGTGAAGGCAATAACGATGAAACAAATCTTGCAGAGTCGTTTGCGAAGTTGCAAGCTAGAATTGTTCAGTGCGACAGCTAAAAATTTGTGCGTTTAACTTGATGAGCGTCAAGCGGCATTAAAGAAAAGTTGGCGTGAAACACAGCCAGCTCAGTTCATTTTTTTTGCCTATCCGAAGCGGCGAAGGAAATGGGCAGGAACAAGCGCTTGTCAACCGTGCTTGATTTCTTTTTTTAATGTGCTAATTTTCACTTTTCTATGTGTGAAGTTTTTTTTTTTAAATTTCTTAGTTCGCATTTGCCTGCATTTTCAAGAGCGAGACAATAAAAAGGAGGCACGGCAAAGAGTTGTTTTTTTCTTGACGTGTTAAATGTTCAACCGGTTTTATGATTTTTGCACAATAATTTGTTTTCCCTTTTTCTGCCCTTTCCTTGAAAAATTTTTTGATCATTTTTTTTAGCACTGCACGGTTTTGACGCAGACAAGAAGCATTGTTTTCTGCATATCGTTTTATTCAAATAGTTTTTTTGAAATTATTTAAATACTTTCTTATGTCCCTTTCTTTTTGTTTTTTATTTGTTGTGCTTTGCATTCTCTTAAAAAATTTTGAATTCAACTTGGTTGAATTTTTTTAATATATTTTTTTTTATATTTATTGTTTCTCTTTCTTTTCATTGCCCTTTTCTTTTTTACCTTTATGGTTATTCCGCTGATGTGTATTTTTTTTTCTTTTTTTTACTGTTTTCCATTGCTTCAAGGACTGGTCATGTATCTTGCTTTGTCTTTCTTTTACGTGTTGTTGTTTAAAAGTAACGTGTTTTGCTTTGCTACTGAGTCAATTTGTCTTTGGTGAAATTTTGTATTATTTTTTTTTCGTCTTCGTTGGTTTTTTTTAAACTTTCCTGTTATGCCAGTTTCTGTTGTTTTTCACTTTGTGTGTTTTTTCTCTTTTAATTTTTTATGGTGATGCGCGCTTTTGATTTTGATTTTGATTTGAATTTTTTTATTGAGTCCTAGTGTGAATTTGAATTTGAAGTTTTTTTTGAGCTTTGAGTTTTTACATTAAGCTTGAGCTTGAGCTCAACGTGAAGCTGAAGTTCAAGCTGGAGCTGAAGTTCAAGTTGGACGTGAAGTTGAAGTAGTTTTGTGTCGCGTGATTTTCATTTCTTTTTATTTATTTTGTTCGGTCTCCGTTCTCAGTTTTCTCTTGTTGTCTGAGCTTGCTCGACCTAGTCGTCCTTTTGTCTGTGCTTCGTATTTTTTCGCTGTGTTTTTTGTTTCGTGCTTCTTGGGCTGCATTTTTGCGTTGGATCTTCGTTGCCCTGTTTAATGTCCTTTTCGCTCGCCTACTTTTATTCCCTTGGTCGGCCTTGCCGCCTTTCCTCGCGCAGTTTTTGTGACGTCCGTCCGTGTTTCCAATTTTCTGCTTTTTTTCTCCCCCTCTGCCTCTGCTGTCTTTTCCTGGTGTGCTCTTTGTTGTCCGCTCTTTCTGAGTTTGGCGCTGAATTGCCGCCAGCTTCTGTGCTCCGCGTGCTTTTGTCCGGACCTTGTGCGTCCCGTCAACATTGTTTTGTCGTGCTGTCTTTCTGTTGCATTTTTCCGTCTCCGTCGTGTTTGCTTTGTCCGTTTCTTTTCTGTTGCTGTGCTGGTCATGCCGCCCTTGCGCCTGTTCTTTTTCTCTGCCTGTGCTTTCGGTGTTGTTTCTTTTGCGTGTTTGTCATGTGCTTGTCGCTCGCCTGCGCTATTGTGTCGTGCTCTTTGCGTGCTTTCCGCCTGTGTCCCTGTGTCTCTTCGTATGTCCTGTAAGTATTTTTGTCTCTTTGTGCGTGTGTGCGCTGATCCCCTCGGCGGCACTTTTTTGTGGTTGTCTCTCTGTCCTTCTTCTTGTGCTTTGTTGTCTCCTTCCGCGGCGCTCCGGGCGAGTGCTTGCTGTCCTTTTGTTCCCTAAGGCGTGTTCCGTCGTGTTCTGTTGTTTGCCTTTGCGGCGTTTGACCCGGGCGGTGTTGGTGTCCTCCCTCTTCCTTTTTTCGTTGTCGTTCTGGCTGTTGTTCGTTCTTCTTGTCAACCCTTCCTATCCGCGCTGCTTGCTGTTCCTCGCGGCAGCACGTGCGCCTTTTGTATCGCACTCGTGCTGCCTCGGTTTCTTCGTGGCGCGCTGCGTCCTTCCCTGCCCTTGCATGTGTGGTTTGATCGCAGTCTTTTCTTTTCTCCTTCTCCTGCTGGCCACCCTCACTTTCGTGTGCGTGCGTTTCGTTTGCGGCATGTGTGTCTTTGCCGTGTTGTTTTCTTTTGCTGGTCGTCGGCCCCGCCATGTGCGCTCAAAGGGCGCTTCCTGCATCACGTGCCCTTTGCGGCGCTCGGGTCGTCGCTCGTTGCCATTCCTTTGTCCGCGTGCTTTGCCATGCTTCTGCGCCTCGCGGTGTTCGTGCATGCGTCTGTTGCCTGTCTCTTTTCTCCTTCTGGCCCGTCCGTTGGTTTCGCCGTGTGGTCCGTTTTCTTTGCGTGCGCCTTCCTTTTCGGCCTCTGCGGTGCGGTGCCCGTTTGTTGGTTGTGGCTCTCTCCGCGCGCTGCGCTATGGATGTTCTACTCTTGTGCAGGTGTGCTTGCTTGTGCTTGTGCAGGTGCGTGTGTGTGTGCGTGTGGCGGTCTCAGTGCGATTGCAGGTGTTGTTGTCGCGGATGCTTCTTGTGCCTTGTTGGCCGTCTTCTGTTTTGCTCCAGCTTCGTTGTCTGTTTGGTGCCGGTCTGCCTCCTGTCCTCGTGCTACCCTTTTCCCCTTTTTTTTGTTTGCCTTTGGCCTTCGCGTGCGGCGCCTGCGTCGCAGTCCCTATTGCAAGTGCATGGTGCTGCTTGTTGCTGCCAAAAAGAGAGACGCAGCTGTCCTGAGCGTGTTGAGGTTCCTTGTGCTGTCGCTGGGCGTTTTGTTTGCGCGGCACTGCTTGCTGGTTTCGTCCCACTTTGTGCCGTCGGGGCAGTGTGTGCTAGCTGCGCTTGTCGCCTTCTCTGTCCTTTTGTTTGCGTGCTGTGCTTCTCCGAGGCGCGTTTCACCGGTGCTTGTTTCTGTGGGCCGTGGCTGTGTTGCGTATGCCTGCTTGAGTGTTTCCGTGTCTTGCGTTGTCGGTTTTGTGCATATGTTCCTGGCCTGGCCAGCGGTCGGGGGCATGCTTCTCGTGCTTTCTGTGCACAATTTCGTCAGCGCCTTCCGGGCTTCTCGCATGCGCGCCATGCGGTTTGCCAGTGTGTTCAGTCGGTCCTGGGCGCCGTCTATCGTCGAAAATGAAGTGGCAGCATCTCCGCCGCTTCCGCCGGCGCTGTTCGTGCTGTCGCCCGCTGGTGTCATTTGCCAGATTCCGGCCCAGTCGACCTGCCTGGCCTTGTTTGTCGCTAATTCGATGACGCCTGCTGGTTTCTTGTTGTTCTTTCCGCGCATGACGGTGAGCGGGCATCCCTTCGAGTCGTCGCCGACCGTCACTCCCGTCGACAGTGTAAATTGTGGCACTGCCAGTTGGGCGCTCAGTGTGCTTCCTGACCGCAAAGGTGTGCCGTTCTCGTCGAGTGCTTGCAGCGTTGCGTCGTTGAGAAGCCGCCTTGCTGAGGCGTTGATGTTTTCCGGCGAGCGTGCGCACCCCAGCCGGGCGTATATGTATTCTGCGCCGTCCATTGTGCCGCTCATGGTGTCGCTTCCCGCGTCTCGCGTGGTTTTGCCGATGCACAGCTTCGCGTTGGTTGATGTGCTGTCGCCGTCGCTGTACTGTGCGAAAAGCTGAATAAAGTCCTTTACGCGCTGAGCCTGTGTGCCTGCTTCTGCTGTTATGTGCGCGGCCTCGCGCCTCACGTTCTCGACCTTCTCTGTTACCTCCCATGCCGCGGGCACGTGGTCGAGCACGGTCGTGTTACCGGTTGCCGCCGCGACCTCCGCAGCGGTCTTCGCCCACGCCATAGCTGCCTCGCCGATCGCGGCGGCCTCCTCCGCTGCCATCGTTGCGGCGACTGCCATCGCCTCCAGCACCGCTGCCACCTCGCACGCCGCCTTCGCGTCGTCAAACTGAAGTCCCTTGTTTTTCGCCGCGCTCGCGCTGCTCGTCAGCAATGCGAAAGCCGCGACAGCAACGAGCAGGTGCATCACCCTTCTCTTCCCTTCTCTTCCCTTCTCTTCCCTTCTCTTCCCTTCCCTTCTCTTCCCTTCTCTTCCCTTCGCTTCCAGTCCCGCCCCGTGCCGTCGAGCCTCCGTGTTTTCGTGCTGGCCCCGCAGCCTCCAGGTGGCCAGCACAAGCGGCAATGTTGCTGCCAGCCGCCCGAAGCAGAGCAGTGGAAGGCACTCTGTGCGGAGCCGCGCGGCCGTGGCCAGGTATGTGCGCTTGTTGCTGTCGCACACAAAACCAGGTGCTAGTGCGCTGAGGCGCTGTATGACCACGCTGTCGCGCCGACGGCGCCGCCTGCTATTCCCGACCGCGGCGCGAGCCACTAGAAAAGCCCGCGGTCTTCGCCGAGTTGGCCCTGGGTGTGCGCCAGCCGCGACACGCGTGCCGCTGTCGACGCGAACGCGCAGCGTGCTCCCGCGGCGCGCACTGGCTCGCTGCCTGCGTCGTTCGTGCTTTGCTCTGCGCACATCGAAGTCGATGCGAGGCGCTTGTCTGAGCGACCTCGCGGGGCTGCCGCACAGCGCGCCTGCTGGCCTGGGTGTGGATCTTGCCAACAATGAGCGCTCGGCCAGGCAAGCGAGGGCCCCTGGCAAGACCCACGAAGCCGTTCACCTCGAGCGTTGCGCGCCGAACGGCACGAGGCTCCGATCAGCCCTGGCTATCCGGAGCGGCCTCGGGCGCGCGGTGTCTCGGCGACGCCGGCAGGGCAGCAGGATGAGACGCCGTGACACGCGCGCCGGGGAGCAGCAGGAGCGAGACACACGGAACGCCACGACCCGCCATCGCAGCGCTCGCGCGCGCCGACGCACGTGACGGGCACGGGACCTGGCACGGGACACGATTGCCTCGGCACAAACGGTCCGCCTCAGCACAGGCGCACTGCTCAGCAACAGCGCGACCGCCGGAGGCACGCAGCGGCGCTGAGCGAAAAGAAACGGCTCGGGAACGCGGGCGAGAACAGACTGGGCCGCACAGCAGCCAGACAGGCGAACGCGCAACCGCCTGACAGGTGTTGACCGGCGTGCCGAAGAGAGAAGGCTGCGCTAACTTGCAGCGCAGTGGCGAACGGTGCGGCACACGCTCCCTCGTGCGCATATCGACTCGCGAGGCGGCGGGCTTTGGGGATTGTGTGAGCGGCGCGCGCAGGGGGTGGAGGGGGAACGAAGTGCGATTCAGCCACGACGGAGCGACAGACAATGAGCCACCGCAGAGTGATCTCGGCGAGGCGAGGCGAAAACACAGGCGCAACGGTTGGCAGCACGCGCACACTGTGGCACGTGGCGCGCTG
This sequence comes from Trypanosoma vivax, assembly GCA_021307395.1. Classification (NCBI taxonomy): domain Eukaryota; phylum Euglenozoa; class Kinetoplastea; order Trypanosomatida; family Trypanosomatidae; genus Trypanosoma; species Trypanosoma vivax. The sequence continues at coordinate 21,038 of SOPI01000678.1, forward strand.
GCACGAAGGAGGGCGACGGTTACGCAACTGCCTTCCGCGTGCGCGCGGCAGCACTCCGATGCTGTGGCCCCGAGCCTGGCAGGGGAGGCACCGGACACCCTCCGCCAGGCCCCAACCAATAGCGGAGACGCGAGAGAAACGTGCCGAAGCGGGGCTGAAGTGCAGGCAGATGCTTTGCAACGCTGGCACTGCAACTGGGGAACTTGCAGCACACGATGCAAGGCAGAGAAGTCCGCGGAGGGGGTCGGGACAGCGAGGGGAGACAACGCAATGCACTTGGAGTCTGGTCAGGACGAGACGGGCCTTGCGCTCGTCACGCGCTTGAAGAAAAGAAGAAGCGAAACGCACGGGACGCAGGCCATGAAAGATGCGTGCTGGACAGGAGGGAGATGTGGAGGCGTAAGCGGGCAGGCGCAGCGGACAGGCGCATCGGGAAGGCGCGTGGCAGGGAAAGAAGGCACGCGCATCCGCGGGCAGGAAACGGACAAAAAGAAAGCTGCAGCGCAGGGCGGCAGTCTGTCCAAGAGGCGTGCTTAAAAGTAGGCCGTGCAGAACGCGGGCATGCGTGTGGGAACGGAAGACAGAGACGTGAAGAGGCACAAGGGTGACGAGACACACGCGGGCCGTGAATTGCGCGCAGGGCGCCGAACCGCAGTGGTGCAAAACAGGTGAGCGAACACAACGCAGTGGAACGCGGCGCGGCACGCACGGCCACACCACAGCCCACAGCGCAGAAAGCAGCGTAGCACGGCGCAAGCGCTGCACATTGCGGCGACACAGTGGCGGCAGGGCGAGCACGATGGCGAGGGGAAGGCTTGTGACGGAGAGGCGTGCGGAAGCGCGGGAACGGAGCGGAGGGGCACTTGATAGGCGAGGGGAAAGAGTCAGAGGGAAGGATGCGCCGCGGACTGCGAGAAGCGGAAGGCCAGTGCGAACAGGTCGAGAGCACCGCACAAGTGCTTTTGCTTGAGGCCACGCGCACAGGGGACTCGCGACAGGAAGAACGCGCGGCACCGGCACCTCTTTTCCGGGAAGTAAAAGGGATGGGTGTTGACACTGAATGTGACTTGGTTGGTCGAGAAAGCCAGCGGACAGGACACTTGGGAAGCCGAGACGCGAGTGACACGAAGGGGGGGATTAAGAGTTGGACCGTGGCGCGGAAGTGGTGCCGGGGGGGAGCAAGGACAGACTGATGCAGCTGGACAGAGGGAAAGAACGACCGCAGGTGAGCAGAGGAGCAAGGAAGGAGAAAACGGCGCATGGTTTGTGGCGAGGACGGGGTGGGAACAACGCAATGGCTGGCGGAGGGACCAATGGGGGAACCGACGGGCAGGCTGCGGAAGAGGCGTGACTTTTGGAGAGGAAGTGTCGGGAGCGCTGGCGATGGGTGAGCGGAGGGGAAGAGTAGGAGTGAATGGCAATGCGTGAAAAGGACGAGGGGGCATGTGTGCACAGCCTTCAACGAAATGGCGCAGAGGAAGGGCGCGTGGCGCCTGTTGGTCGCACGGTGGCCTTGAGCCGAATTTGCCGGGCACAGGGAAAACTGGCTGGACGGCGGGTGACGGTGCCTGCTTTGCCGGGATCAGCTTCGCTCAACGAGACGTTTCGTGAAGTTAGCTGAGCGAAGCGCGGCACAAGCAGGCAGCACTGCGTGAATGAGGAGCGAGGATGCGCAGGAAGGTGGGAATTAGAACGTGGAAGAGAGACGAAATGGGGGAGCCGGGGAAGAAAAAGTACGTAAGACGAAGGAAAGCAAAGCGAGAAGGCAGAAGGTAGTGCACGGGGGTCTGGCCGGAGGAAGCACGGAGTAAGGGGCACATGGCTGGCGTGTGGGACGCTGTTTGAAGACAGGGAGGGGGCACAGTGCGGAACAGCGAGGACGAAAAATGTTCGACTTGGGTCGCTTGCCAGGCAGGTCAGAGTAGGGGGACGCAGGACTGCAAGACAACTGCTGGCGAACACTGAAGGGACGAAGTCGGAAAGCACGGGAGAACAGGGAGAGTGCGCAGCGTGTTTTGGGCGCGAGGGAGGGCGCCGGCAGAGCACAGGAGGGGACAGGGAGGAGAGCCGAGAAGAGGATCAGCTCGGACCGGGTAGCGCGACGCAGCGCAATGAAAAACGATGCAGTGGCGAAGAAGGTTGGGGAAGCAGCATGCTGAAGTTGCACGGGAGACTGAGCGGAAGCGAAAAGAGAAGAGCGCATGCGTTGTGGCGACGTGAGTGGGTGCAGGTGTTGTGACACAGTGCGTTGGGTGGCTGCGATGAGAAAAAGAACACAGGCACGGCACGCTTGGTGACAGAGATGCGGAGAAGAGGCGCAGGCGGCACAAGGCGCGTGCGTTTGGGCACCAACAAACAGACACACTCAGCAGAAAGAAGGGCACGCGAGGAATTTTGGCAGCGGCAGCGAGGGAAGAAGGGCCATGCAGGAATGTAGCATTGGCTGGGCGTACGTTTTGCGGCTTGGGCGAGGGACGCGGTGAGCTTGGCGCGGCGTCGGCGTGGCATGAGAGAAAGCGGCACTTCGGTGGGGATACGTTAATGAACAGGGGAGGCACAGTTATGTGCCACGAAAAAATGGCAGGGCGTGGCCCCATGCGAAGTGGAGAGACGGGAAGTGTGGAGGGGTAGAATAAAACAGTTGCAACGAGGGAAGCTTTCGCTTGAAACTTGGAAGTTGCACAGGGAAACATGATAAAACGGTGAAGAAAATGTTGCGCGAATGAGGCACTGGTACATGCACTCGAGGCAGATGAAACAGCAGAGAATGGGGGAGCCGGAGGTGAGGCCGGGGCAGGAAGGACTTTGTGGTTCGGTGGTTTTGCGCACGCGAAAAGGGAACAATTTTAAGGAAGAACAGTGAAAATAGCAGCAGGTCCCTTGCCTGAGGAGAGCTTCGTCGAGGCTGTGCGAAAGCTAAGTGCGCACTTTTTTTGCGGTGTGCGAGGCGGGAATTGCAGCGGAGGCCGAGAGGGTGCGAGGCACACAGACACTTGCGAGTCGGTCTTTACTTCGTTTATTAGTGAGTGGTGGAGACTGGAAAGTAAATAACTTGATTGCCGTGAAGGCAATAACGATGAAACAAATCTTGCAGAGTCGTTTGCGAAGTTGCAAGCTAGAATTGTTCAGTGCGACAGCTAAAAATTTGTGCGTTTAACTTGATGAGCGTCAAGCGGCATTAAAGAAAAGTTGGCGTGAAAAACAGCCGGCTCAGTTCATTTTTTTTGCCTATCCGAAGCGGCGAAGGAAATGGGCAGGAGTAAGCGCTTGTCAATCACGCTTGATTTCTTTTTTTAATGTACTAATTTTCACTTTTCTATGTGTGAAGTTTTTTTTTTTAAATTTCTTAGTTCGCATTTGCCTGCATTTTCAAGAGCGAGACAATAAAAAGGAGGCACGGCAAAGAGTTGTTTTTTTCTTGACGTGTTAAATGTTCGACCGGTTTTATGATTTTTGCACAATAATTTGTTTTCCCTTTTTCTGCCCTTTCCTTGAAAAATTTTTTGATCATTTTTTTAGCACTGCACGGTTTTGACGCAGACAAGAAGCATTGTTTTCTGCATATCGTTTTATTCAAATAGTTTTTTTGAAATTATTTAAATACTTTCTTATGTCCCTTTCTTTTTGTTTTTTATTTGTTGTGCTTTGCATTCTCTTAAAAAATTTTGAATTCAACTTGGTTGAATTTTTTTAATATATTTTTTTTTATATTTATATTTTCTCTTTCTTTTCATTGCCCTTTTCTTTTTTACCTTTATGGTTATTCCGCTGATGTGTATTTTTTTTTCTTTTTTTTACTGTTTTCCATTGCTTCAAGGACTGGTCATGTATCTTGCTTTGTCTTTCTTTTACGTGTTGTTGTTTAAAAGTAACGTGTTTTGCTTTGCTACTGAGTCAATTTGTCTTTGATGAAATTTTGTATTATTTTTTTTTCGTCTTCGTTGGTTTTTTTTAAACTTTCCTGTTATGCCAGTTTCTGTTGTTTTTCACTTTGTGTGTTTTTTCTCTTTTAATTTTTTATGGTGATGCGCGCTTTTGATTTTGATTTTGATTTAGATTTGAATTTTTTTATTGAGTCCTAGTGTGAATTTGAATTTTAAGTTTTGTTTGAGCTTTGAGTTTTTACATTTAGCTTGAGCTTGAGCTCAACGTGAAGCTGAAGTTCAAGCTGGAGCTGAAGTTCAAGTTGGACGTGAAGTTGAAGTTTTTTTGTGTCGCGTGATTTTCATTTCTTTTTATTTATTTTGTTCGGTCTCCGTTCTCAGTTTTCTCTTGTTGTCTGAGCTTGCTCGACCTAGTCGTCCTTTTGTCTGTGCTTCGTATTTTTTCGCTGTGTTTTTTGTTTCGTGCTTCTTGGGCTGCATTTTTGCGTTGGATCTTCGTTGCCCTGTTTAATGTCCTTTTCGCTCGCCTACTTTTATTCCCTTGGTCGGCCTTGCCGCCTTGTCTCGCGCAGTTTTTGTGACGTCCGTCCGCGTTTCCAATTTTCTGCTTTTTTTCTCCCCCTCTGCCTCTGCTGTCTTTTCCTGGTGTGCTCTTTGCTGTCCGCTCTTTCTGAGTTTGGCGTTGAATTGCCGCCAGCTTCTGTGCTCCGCGTGTTTTTGTCCGGACCTTGTGCGTCCCGTCAACATTGTTTTGTCGTGCTGTCTTTCTGTTGCATTTTTCCGTCTCCGTCGTGTTTGCTTTGTCCGTTTCTTTTCTGTTGCTGTGCTGGTCATGCCGCCCTTACGCCTGTTCTTTTTCTCTGCCTGTGCTTTCGGTGCTGTTTCTTTTGCGTGTTTGTCATGTGCTTGTCGCTCGCCTGCGCTATTGTGTCGTGCTCTTTGCGTGCTTTCCGCCTGTGTCCCTGTGTCTCTTCGTATGTCCTGTAAGTATTTTTGTCTCTTTGCGCGTGTGTGCGCTGATCCCCTCGGCGGCACTTTTTTGTGGTTGTCTCTCTGTCCTTCTTCTTGTGCTTTGTTGTCTCCTTCCGCGGCGCTCCGGGCGAGTGCTTGCTGTCCTTTTGTTCCCTAAGGCGTGTTCCGTCGTGTTCTGTTGTTTGCCTTTGCGGCGTTTGACCCGGGCGGTGTTGGTGTCCTCCCTCTTCCTTTTTTCGTTGCCGTTCTGGCTGTTGTTCGTGCTGCTTGTCAACCCTTCCTATCCGCGCTGCTTGCTGTTCCTCGCGGCAGCACGTGCGCCTTTTGTATCGCACGCGTGCTGCCTCGTGCTCTTCGTGGCGCGCTGCGTCCTTCCTTGCCCTTGCATGTGTGGTTTGATCGCAGTCTTTTCTTTTCTCTTTCTCCTGCTGTCCACCCTCACTTTCGTGTGCGTGCGTTTCGTTTGCGGCATGTGTGTCTTTGCCGTGTTGTTTTCTTTTGCTGGTCGTCGGCCCCGCCATGTGCGCTCAAAGGGCGCGCCCCGCAACACGTGCCCTTTGCGCCGCTCGGGTCGTCGCTCGTTGCCATTCCTTTGTCCAAGTGCTTTGCCATGCTTCTGCGCCTCGCGGTGTTCGTGCATGCGTCTGTTGCCTGTCTCTCTTCTCCTCTGGCCCGTCCGTTGGTTTCGCCGTGTGGTCCGTTTTCTTTGCGTGCGCCTTCCTTTTCGGCCTCTGCGGTGTGGTGCCCGTTTGTTGGCTGTGGCTCTCTCCGCGCGCTGCGCTATGGATGTTCTACTCTTGTGCAGGTGCGCTTGCTTGTGCTTGTGCAGGTGCGTGTGTGTGTGCGTGTGGCGGTCTCAGTGCGATTGCAGGTGTTGTTGTTGCGGATGCTTCTTGTGCCTTGTTGGCCGTCTTTTGTTTTGCTCCAGCTTCGTTGTTTGTTTGGTGCCGGTCTGCTTCCTGTCCTCGTGTCACTTTTTTCCCTTCTTTTGCCCGCCTTTGGCCTTCGCGTGCGGCGCCTGCGTCGCAGTCCCTAGCGCAAGTGCATGGTGCTGCTTGTTGCTGCCAAAAAGAGAGACGCAGCTGTCCTGAGCGTGTTGAGGTTCCTTGTGCTGTCGCTGGGCGTTTTGTTCGCGCGGCACTGCTTGCTGGTTTCGTCCCACTTTGTGCCGTCGGGGCAGTGTGTGCTAGCTGCGCTTGTCGCCTTCTCTGTCCTGCTGTTTGCGTGCTGTGCTTCTCCGAGGCGCGGCGCACCGGTGCTTGTTTCTGTGGGCCGTGGCTGTGTTGCGTATGCCTGCTTGAGTGTTTCCGTGTCTTGCGTTGTCGGTTTTGTGCATATGTTCCTGGCCTGGCCAGCGGTCGGGGGCATGCTTCTCGTGCTTTCTGTGCACAATTTCGTCAGCGCCTTCCGGGCTTCTCGCATGCGCGCCATGCGGTTTGCCAGTGTGTTCAGTCGGTCCTGGGCGCCGTCTATCGTCGAAAATGAAGTGGCAGCATCTCCGCCGCTTCCGCCGGCGCTGTTCGTGCTGTCGCCCGCCGGTGTCATTCGCCAGATTCCGGCCCAGTCGACCTGCCTGGCCTTGTTTGTCGCTAATTCGATGACGCCTGCTGGTTTCTTGTTGTTCTTTCCGCGCATGACGGTGAGCGGGCATCCCTTCGAGTCGTCGCCGACCGTCACCCCCGTCGACAGTGTAAATTGTGGCACTGCCAGTTGGGCGCTCAGTGTGCTTCCTGACCGCAAAGGTGTGCCGTTCTCGTCGAGTGCTTGCAGCGTTGCGTCGTTGAGAAGCCGCCTTGCTGAGGCGTTGATGTTTTCCGGCGAGCGTGTGCACCCCAGCCGGGCGTATATGTATTCTGCGCCGTCCATTGTGCCGCTCATGGTGTCGCTTCCCGCGTCTCGCGTGGTTTTGCCGATGCACAGCTTCGCGTTGGTTGATGTGCCGTCGCCGCCGCTGTATTGTGCGAAAAGCTGAATAAAGTCCTTTACGCGCTGAGCCTGTGTGCCTGCCTCTGCTGTTTTGTGCGTGGCGTCTCGCCTCACGTTCTCGACCTTCTCTGTTACCTCCCATTCCGCGGGCACGTGGTCGAGCACGGTCGTGTTCCCGGTTGCCGCCGCGACCTCCGCAGCGGTCTTCGCCCACGCCCCAGCTGCCTCGCCGATCGTGGCGGCCTCCTCCGCTGCCATCGTTGCGGCGACTGCTATCGCCTCCAGCACCGTTGCCACCTCGCACACCGCCTTCGCGTCGTCAAACTGAAGTCCCTTGTTGTCCGCCGCGCTCGCGCTGCTCGTCAGCAATGCGAAAACCGCGACACCAACGAGCAGGTGCATCACCCTTCTCTTCCCTTCTCTTCCCTTCTCTTCCCTTCGCTTCCATCCCCGCCCCGTGCCGTCGAGCCTCCGCGATTACGTGCTGGCCCCGCAGCCTCCAGGTGGCCAGCACAAGCGGCAATGTTGTTGCCAGCCGCCCGAAGCAGAGCAGTGGAAGGCACTCTGTGCGGAGCCGCGCGGCCGTGGCCAGGTATGTGCGCTTGTCGCTGTCGCACACAAAACCAGTCGCTAGTGCGCTGAGGCGCTGTATGACCACGCTGTCGCGCCGACGGCGCCGCCTGCTATTCCCGACCGCGGCGCGAGCCACTAGAAAAGCCCGCGGTCTTCGCCGAGTTGGCCCGCCGTGTGCGCCAGCCGCGACACTCCTGCCGCTGTTTGCCGACTACTTGGCGCCTAGCACGCTCCTTGCCTCCGCTGCCGCTCGCGACGCCGTCCTTGCGTGCCTTGCGAATGCGGCGAGGACTGTGCTGGCGATGCTTCTTGCGCGCTGCGCGACCCGCTTGACGACGACGGCCTTTCAGCGCATGGCATCGGCGTCTGGTTGGTAGCCGCGCCAGTGTTGCTCGCATCTCTCTTTTGCTGTCAGGCTGCGCCCTCGGCTGCGCGGTTATCGACTCTCCTCAAAGGCTCTGCGAGAGCGAGACAGGTCATGGGCATAAGCCTTCGAGCGACTACTGCTCGTCTCGCATGCGGCGCCTCGCCTTGCAGGCGTTGGCTGAACGTTTGAACACTGACTGTTCGTCGCGGACACCGCACAAGGAGCTGTGGCAGTGATAAGCATGAACAGGATGTTTCTTCTGCCTTTAGTGCTCGCGACTGCGGTAGCTCCACTTCAGGCAGCGGGCGCGAACAAGGCGGTGAACGCCGGAGACGCGCAGGTCGCGTGCGAGTTGTCCGCGCTGCTGAAGGGCACCGCGGCACTTGTGGCGCAGGAAGCGACTGAGGCAGTCGCGACTGTGATGCAGGCTGAGGCGCGAGTGGCCTTGCTGCGGGCACAGGCCTCGGCACTGGGGACTCGAAGCGGCAGGCGAGAGGCACAGCGGAGACAGGCACCTGGTGCGCGAAGCGGCGAAGAGGCAGAAAGGGAACAGGCAGTCAAGGGCGACATGAAAGAAATGCTTCTGCAAGGCGTGCGGGCACTCGAAAGTTTGCGTGCTCCAGGATCGCCGCTCGCCAGGGCACTGGAAAAAGCATACACGCTGACAGAGAAGGCGGTCTCCTTGGCCGTGAAGCTCGCGATCATCGGCGGAGGAGTTGAAAGCGGAGTCGAAACGCTCGCCACATACAAAGCGCGCGCAGGCAGCAACAGGAGCTGCATGACAACAACCAGCGCTGCCAACAGCGGAGGCCGCGCAGAATTCGTTAGCGCGCCGCAACTCGCATCATGCAGGAAAGACACGGGAACAGCGGACAACTTACAGGCACTCGCCAGCGCCGCAGCAAAAACGTACACAGAGACTGGCAGCCATACCACATAAGCAGGGGGAGGCGGTGGTGTCACGCTATTCAAAAAGACGGGCGGTGGCGCCGCCGTTGGCGACAACGCGTGCCCTCTGTTCACCGAATCCAACAGCGCTAGCAACGCGTTGTTTTCTCGCGACACGACAGACAACAACGCCATGAAAATAGGCCTGATATGGAAGGTGAAGGTCACAGCCGCAAGTACAGTCACCATCACCGCGACCGTCAAGAAGGACGGAGGAGATGCAACAAAGTACGACGACAACACCGAAATCGCGCAACTCGTCAGGGGCATCAAAGAAATCAAGACCATCGTCAACGGCGGCGTAGACGGCACAGAAGGCATACGCACGCTATTAACACAACACGCCACACTGCTGGCACGATCGCTGGAAGGCATCAGCAAAATGGCGCCGCGTGGCAGACCGCTCACACCAGTCACCGCAGACAGCTTCATTGCAGAACTGGCACTGCGCGCACTGGCGCCGGCGACAGACAACGAACAAACAGAAAAGGCACCCGCAGGGGAAACGTACTCGCAAAGCATGGAGAAGGAGAGAGCGAGCGAGGAGCGCCCGAGAGCAACACGAACAGCCGAAGACACGGGAGTTGTCGCCCGGTTTTCCTCTTCGTCCACTTTAGAAGACCTGCCACCGACGTTACTACATCTAAGGAAGGTTTTGTGTCTGTGTGCAGGCACCAAAAGCGCTTAAGCGTGTAAGCCGAGTACGGCGGAAAGCCTAAGCAGCACCTTTTCTATAACACAAAGCAGAGCACTGCACAAAGCCACCCCCTGGTGTTTATTGCTTCATCCAAGAGTGCTTGAAGGATTCAGTTTATGGATAGGACTCCAGAATGTGGGCGAACAAACAGCGGCGCTCTTTATTGGCGGCAGTGAGAAAGGAAAGTCTAGCGAAAAAATACATAGGTGGCCGTCGACAAGCTACGAAAGGTTAGTAGAACACAAAACACAGGATAAAGAAAGGGTTACAAACAAAGCGCCCAGCGCATATAGCCAACGTAGGCTGAGCGCGTCAGTGGGCCTACGCGTAAGACTTTGGACGCGCGGAGCAGGGTTGAGACTGGGGCCACTGGAAAGAGTAAGAGTTAGAGATGATGTTGTGTCTGATTGAACGCTGGCTGTTAGCGTTGCTGATTGCGGATGTTCGCGGAGAGATGTTGTTTGGCAGGTAGGAGGTGACGCCACCTCGAGGGTGACAGGGAGATGCTGAAAAAAGGATTGACAAAGGTGATAAGTCTTGCTTGTGCGCAGCGATTGCAACAACGCTCACGACGGGCTTGTCACATGAACTGTGGGACAAGTTCGTGAAGCAGCAGAAGGAGCTGCAATCGTTGGCAATTTCGGGTGGACTCACAAGCGCGAGCGCCAGGCTGTGGAGCGCGGTGAACACAGCATAGACCACACTGCGTGGCAGAGAGGATAAGGTGGACGACGTGCGTTGCCAGCTTGCGGAGCTCAGGGCACTCGACGGGGAAAAGCCACGCGTCAACGCGGCACTCAATGCGTCAGGAGACGAGCTCGGGGAGATGCGACTTTTGGTGAAGGGTCAAAAGACACAGGTGCGCACGCTGGCAACGAGCCTCGCGAAGGCAGCAGGGTGGATCAAAAGCAGCAAAGGGACTTTGTTAAGCTACATGTACGGCGGAAAAGACGCGAACAACATTACGTACTGCATCGCGAGGGGTGCAGACGGAGCAACGCACACACCGAGCGAAGCAGGCAAACTCGTGCAGAGACTGAGTTTCGCAGCTCTTAAAGCATGCGGTGATGCAGCAAGTGATTGAAAAGGAGGAAACGCACTGGCGACACTACCAATAGCAGACGGCGTCAAGATGCTCTACGGCGCCTCGAAAGGCAGCAAGAAGCCATCGACCACGACGCGACAGGCTGCAACATTTTTTTGACCCAAGGCAAAGGAAGCAACGGAAGCGTGGTCTTCAGTGCCGAACAAAACAAACTCGCCGGAATGAACAACGCCGGAATATGAACAACCAAGGCCACAGCATCGAAAGGGCCGAGGACCGGGGTCGACAAGCGGGACCAAGCTAACGGATCATCGTGAAAGCTGGGCACACAGTACGCTGCGCTGACGCAAGGCACTGAGCAGTCACAAGCAGGCAGCTTTCTGGCACTGAAAAGCGAGATAAACAACCTTCTTAGCCCGCTGGAAGGAGGAAGGGGAGATGACGACGCGGAAACGCGCTTCTTCAAGGAAGCAGCAAATACAGCTGCTGTGCTGACAGAAATAGCCGCACTGGTCAGGAAAATCAAACGGGGAAGAAGCAGCAAACCGCAGACGAGAGGGAAAACGGAAGCACCAGCAAGCACAGCGAGAAACGGCACGCAATGGTGCGACGAGCAGGCAACAGAGGGGCAGGGGCAGGCAGAGACTGGCATGGAGACCGAGTTCGTGGCAACCGGCGTCACGTGAGACAGACACACGCAGCGGTGGGCAGCTAGAAGCGAAGTAACAAGCGCAAAGAACGCAAACACACAGCACTCGCAAACTGCGATAGCGCTGCTGGAGTGCAGCTTCGGCGCACACGCCACACACTGAAGAGCACAAAGAGGCATGCCGCATGGCAGTAGCCACGCGACCAAACCAACAGAAGGGAGAGGCAGCGTAGAACAGGAAGGACAACGGACACCGAAATACGCCACGTGCACGTGAGCAAGTGGCCCAGTACAGGGAACGGGAAGCAAGGCGCGCACAAAAACGCACCGCACAAAAAGAAACCGAGACCAACAGACAAAAGAAAAGATAGAAAGAAACGAGTCATGGAACACAGCAAAGACCACACAAAAAGACGTGGTCAAACCTGGACACAGCCAGCACTCGAGGGAAAAGGATGGAACTGCGCGGAAAACTTGCACGTCGCAGCCGGCAGAAACAGGACCGGAGAAACACGCAACGCACGGAGAGGCGGAAAGAAACTGCATAGGAGTGGGCGCAAGAAAAAAGAGAGAGAGTGAGACGAAGAAACCACATGACATGAGGAAAGGAACAGAGCCCACGAACGGACAAGGTAAGGACAGAAACGCCACGCCGCGATGTGCATGAGACCGGCTCAGGAGAGGCGCCGCGGAATGAAACCAGAAAAGTGACCGACAGATACCACAACGACACAATGGGCAACACCACAGGAAGCGCGGCCCCACGGAACCACGGTGGCACTTCGTTGCCTGTTTTACAAAAAAGGGATTCGCAGTTGCAAGAAGGGAAAACGACAACTCACGGCAAAGCATGAGGGAGGTACGGATGAGAGACAATGGCGCAGAGCCCTGCACAACAACAAGCACAGCACAGAACAAAAAAGCCAAAGGGGAAGACAAAAGGCATGGCGAGGACACATGCACGACGAAGCAGGCACAACACCAGAAAAAACACCGACAAAAAAGAAAAAACGCACTGCAAGGCGCAGCACTGCACTGGACTGCACTGCAAGAGTGAAAACGAAAGGAACGAGGCAAAAAAACAAAGAACGCAGACACACCATTGTGCGTAAAAGAAAAAACTGTGGACACAGCACGGAACCGATAGGACCGAAAAGAACCAAAAGGGACGACAGGGAAGGCAACAAACGCAGGACGCGCAATAGAAAAAACGGGGAAAACAAGGCGGGGAAAGAAGAGAGAATGGAAACAAGTGGTGAAAGGAGAAATGCGCGAAGGCATCGAGAGAAAAAGGGGAGGCAAAGAAAAGCGGGATGGGGAAAAAGGACGAGACGACTGAAAGGAGAAACTAGAAAACGAGAACGCAATACGGAAGAACAACAGACAGGCACCGCAGCAAATAGCGGAAGAATAAGGGGAAATAAAAAGAAGAAGGAGACATGTGCGGTGAACACAAACCGAAGAACAAGGAAGAATACGCTCAGAAAAAGAGGGACAAAGACGAAAGAGAGAAAGCAGCAAGGAACAGAAAAAAAGAAGAAAGGAAAGATGGAAGCAGGCAGGAAAGAATGGAAACAAGTATACAAAGAAGCAACAAGATGCAAAGCCAGCAAGCAAGAACAAACAGGGAAAAGAACAGGGAAGACCAAAGTGCGAACAAGACTAAAGAAACAGATAATGGGTTAAGCAGCACTGAAAAAGGAAGATGCCGGAAAAGGGATAACCAAGAAAAAATAAAGGAAAAAAATGATGCAGTTTCAATACAACATTTAAAAAATTAGAAAAAAAAGAAATAACAGAATACCAAAATAGGATAACAAAGACAAAAAAATACATTGCAAAGAATCAAAAACACTTGGAACAAATTAAAAAACGAAATAAATTGGAAAAAAGGAAAACAAAAAAGACGAAGGCGCAAAAAAAAGAAAGAGAAAAAAGAAAATAAAGAAAGAAAATAAAAATAAAAATAAAAATAAAAATAAAAAATAAAAATAAAAAATTTAGAAAAAATGGTTTTTTAATTAAATTTAAACCAATATAAAAAATAATATTTTGGTTAATTTCAAAAAATAATAAGAAATTTTAAATAAAGTTCCTTTTTATTTTTTATATTTTTCATCTTCTTTTTTTCCAGTTTGCTAATATAGTTAGCCCATAGTAGACCATTAACTTTTTAAAATTTTGTTAGCAGAAATAAAAAAGTTTAAAAAAGTTAATAAAAATATTTAAAAAAATTAAAATTAAATTAAAATTAATAAAAGACCAACAGAAAAATAAAATATTATAAAAAGGTTAGGACATGGTTTTATGTCTTCATTTTTTTCAAGGTACATAAGGTAACGTTCTTTTATTTCTTATAAATTTTCATCGACCCTCACTTAATTTTTCTTCCCCTAGTATTTATTTTAAATGACGAAATAAGGAGATAATGACTTAGTTGTTATATTAAAAAATTAAAAGTGAAAAATAAAATCTTTGCAAAGAAAAAATAAAACACTCTCTATCACCTTCCTCCTCCTATTTTCACTACTTTTAAACCTCGAAATTTTATTCATTGCGGCTCAGTTTTATTTGGCACACCCGTCTTTATTCCTGACAAAGCTTAAATTTCGAGCGTAAATTATTATTAAATCCTGAAATTCTAAACTATAGAAAAATAAAAAATGCAACTTAATTTTTAAAAAACATTAAACATGCAATGACATTCTTTTCTGCTGTTTTCTGCCACCCCCTGACAGCTTTTTTTTTGCTTCTCGTTTTTTATCTGGCATTGTCTCGCCTCTTCCGCTTGTCCACACGTCTGGCTTTTTTCACTTTGGAAAATCTAATAGACTCCTTGTCTTTAACGTGCTTTCCTCTTTTCCTGTGCGTTCATTCCTTCCGCCCATCTCTTCTGCCACTTAAACCATATCCGTCATATTTTGCATCGCTTCACTTCCTTCCGCAGCACCTCGCTTGGCGTACCGCAATCGCGCTCATCCCGCAATCTTCCTGCGTTTCCGCTCCCCTTGGACCGCACCTCATCCCAATTTCCCCTGATTTCTGCTCATCCTGCCCGACTCTTCCACTTGCCGTCTCTTCGCGTAAACCCACCGCCCCCGCTTCAGCTCCTTTCCGAAAAGCCTTTCTTTTCTCCTTCAGTGGTCCTTGCGCTCCTCTTCGCTTTTCCTTCGTCTTTCTTTGGGAAACCCCCTGCACTGCTCCTCCTCGCACAGTGCTTTTGCTTCCCTGTTCATGCTTTCCGGCCCCATTCCTCATTTTCCTTCCGGTGCCATCGCCTCCCCGTGTCCGCATTCCGTGCGTGCGCCTTTTCCGTCTTTCTAATGCGTTCCTTTCCTTCCCTCATGTGGCCAATCCAGGCCCCCTACTTCCCTTCTCCTTTCTCGGTTTCCACCTCTCTCTTCCATCTCTTCAGTCCGCCGCTCTGCGCACGCGACGCGTCCCCAGCCGTCTGTCGAGTTCTTCTGGCCTCACGTCCAAAGCCCGCTTTTTCGACCTGTGTTTCAACTTTGTCGCAGTGTTTGTGACCGCACTCTGCCACAAATTCTCGGCGTGTCCCAAGGCTTAGCTTCGCGCCCTTCGTCTACCAGCACTTCGAGCGCAACACGCTTCGTCACATTCCTGTACTTCCCATGTTCCCAAAGCTATGGTCATAATCACACCCTTGACCTTGTCGCCCGCTGTCTCCTGCGCTTCCAGCTGCTACTACAAGGTATGTGCTCAGCTTTCCGGCCTCTTCTCTAATTCCTTTGCCAAACTCAAAATGTTCGCTGTTCGGCTCACCACCTCTCGCGTGTCCTCCTCCCTCGTTTCGCTTGCTACAATCGCGTGCCACGGTCTCTTTCATCGTACCCATCCGTCACCAGTTCTCAACGTACGCTGCCCTACTTCCTTTAAATCCGCATGCTATTCACTGTTCCGCACTGGCGTCCACTTGCTCTTTTCTGGCCGACTTCTTGTGCTCGACCGCCCCTCGCTGCTGTCTTTCCCCTCTCTTCCGCGCTTCGCCCTCGCGGACACCTCGCCTCATTCCCGTTTTTTTCGTCTTCGAGCCGTCGGCCTTAATGCTGTCATGCGTATGAGCCATCGCTTGCTCGGTCCCTTAATTGCCGAACCCACATGCAAAACTTCTTTCCATGTCTACTGGCGCCGGCAGGTCGCATAACCACACGAACGCAACACCCCCGAAGTGCTCGCGTGTCCGCAACGCACCTGCTTTGCGTCGTCGACAGCCAGGTTCCACCCCTTCTTTCTTCCGTATTCCAGTCCTTTCTTCCTGTTCTCCATGACCACTTCTGCGTCTGCGCATCTTCCTGGCTCTGTCCCATCTATACCGCCTGTGTTCCGTGTCGCCGTGTCGTCTGCTCAGGTTCCCTCTTCCCCCCTCCCATTGCCCTCTTTCGTCACAACTGTCTGTCCGGCACTCGGGTTTTACGATCCTGTGCCTCTTTCCCTACCTTTTGTTCGTCGCGTTCCCTGTGTTTTGTTCGCCCTTGTCCCCCGCGCGGCTGTGCGTTCTCCGTCTCGCAAGCCGGACCCAGTTTTATTTGTTCGTCTCGCTACCATTCTCACACACCACGTCCTCCCTGCACCTCCTCTACTCCGCCACAACTCGCCTCCAGTCTGCCTTTTATTCGCTGCGCCTCTCCCTATGCCTTTCCTCCTGCTCCCTCCCGCCTTCTACCTCGCCCCTTGTCGCTTCTCCTGTATTTGTTCCTCTCCCCTCTGGGTCAACATATTCTCTTCCCGCTTTCGTCGAAAAGCAGTCATGCGCACAAAATCTTTTCTTCACTTTCCCAGCTGCTCCCCGATGTCCACCATTCTTGCAGCGCCGTCCCCTCTACGGGTCCGAGCTGCGTCTGTGTGGTCCCGCTGTTCGCGCTCCCTATATGTCAATGATTCTCCCTCACGAACCGAGTCAGCTTCGTTACCTTTTCGCCTCCGGTGCAGAGTTCGGTTGCTCGCCGGCGCCTCCGTCCTCGCAGACACCCAAGTCCACATGGGACCCCTCTTTTGTCCGTCCCGCTACTTCTCCCAAAGCTCCCCGGGGGCGCCCCCATTCTGTGTGCTTAGCGTTCTCGGTACTCTGCGCTGTGCGCGGTCAACAAGTGCCCATCAAAGCCTTCCCCTTCTCGCCGTGTTTCCCCTGCCCCCTCGAGCCTGTCATTCCTCACTTGCGAGCTCCGCCTTTCCCCTTTAACCTTCCTAACGCGCCGATGCTACCATTCACAAGCGCCCGCTGTGCTCTTCGACACTAGGCAGCCTCACGCGTGTATCGCGCACCGCCGATCACGTGGCCTACGGCAACTGCCCTCCGAACCCGCTGCCACAGCCGCTGTCCGCCACCTCCCGCGCGGCGTGCGTACCCACTTTGTTTGGCGCACACTCGCTGAACCTGCGGCCACCTGCATCTGCTCGCTGTGTGTCTCGCAGCTCGCTTCCACCTCAGCGTCGTTTTGTGCGAAGCCTGTTGTAAACACAAAACGCCAGTTGCAAGCGTGCCCACGTTCTCCACCCGTTTTCGTCGGCTACAACCCTGTGTCATTCCGCCTCTCCGCATGTGCGCTGCCTCGAAATGCCGCTCCGCCTCACCCTGCTCTTTCCTAAGCTAAATCGTCCTCACTTAGCCGTACGCCATTGAGCGTCCTGTGTCTTCCAAGTCTACTCCGTGTCCTGCCTCGGTCTCCGGCATGCATCTGCGTCTCCAAGGGCACAAAAGCAGTTGTGCCAGCCCTGGCTCGCGTCACGGTCGCACGCCGCGCAACGCAAATCCACTCCACTCACCCTCCTTTACTGCTGCTTGTTCCACATTGCCATCCCAGAACGTCCACACGAAGCCCGTTCATGGATCCACGCGTTCGCTCCACTCATTGCGCGACCACACCAACGGCACGTCTGCATTCCTCTTGTTTTTGACCCGTCCACAAAGAAGCCTGTGAAACAGGCTCACTTTCCGCCATGCACACACACGCCTCTTTACCCTTTCCCGCTAACCGTTCACTGTGGCCTCTCCCTTCCCGCGCGCTTTCTCTGTTCGCGTCTTCTGTTCGCCTGCCGCCACGTGCCGGCGGTGCCACTCTCAAACGGCAAAACACAAACGCCACGCACTGCGTCGTCATCCTTCGTTACCTTGAGCTTCAGAAGCTTCACTCGCCATCTTTGGTTGGGCGTTGTTTTGTCCAGGTTCTCCAGTTCGCCCTACACCTTCCGCTACCGGCTTCACCTGTCCTGTCCCCCCTCACTGAGAGCCGCCCGTGCACACCCGAAGTAAATGCGTCCTTCTCCCTGTCTTTGCGTCTTCCGCATTCGCTCTCTACACGGAAAACGTCACTTTGTGACAGTGCCTCACAATACCGCCCCTCTTTTAGCTGCTCTGAAGCTGCGTCGCGAGCTCAAAGCCATCACAGCGGAGCGTCTCTCACTGCGCTGGGCCGCTTCTGCCGTCCCCAGTGGCTCTCCATCTCTGCCGCGTGGGTGTGTTCTTACGTTTGCTTTCCACGACCCAAAGCAAACATGGGGCAAGTGCAGCTCTTCCTGGCACACGTTTATGTTTATTCTGTGTTTCTGTCCTATGCTGCCCGTTACCCTGTTCGTGTCTGTTCTTTTGGTCTCTGTTTTCGTTCCGACTTAGCGCTGTCTTGCCTGCCGCTCACGTTAGAACTTTTCCTTTGCCTTATTCATGGCATTACTTGCTCGCAAACGCCGTGTGCCAAATTCCGCGAAGCAAGTGCATTCCGTCCTTTGTATTGTCTTGTCGGGGTCTCGCGTTATTCCCTCGCGGTCACCTCAAGCTTCAAACGTCAACTCGAATCGATGGCCACATCGCGCCGTTTTCCTGCCACGGTGCAGATCCCCGCATCTCTTCGCCAGGAAACTCTTGCTCTTTCTCTTGTGCGCTATTGCCTGCTCCCCGCGTCGCAACTGATCACGGACAGAAATAACGGCCCAGTTGCTGTGCGTCGCTGAGTGCGCGCCACCCGGACTTCAGCTTCATTTCCACAATGCCTTGACACAGCAGGTCCGCCTTCTCAATCCTGTGCCTTGCGTGCGGCGTTGTGCGCGCCCCTGTCTCGACCCTCTTTTGTAGCTCGTCCTACTGCTGCATATCTGCGCAGTAGACGATCCGTTTGTACGCTGGAACGCAATTTGCTGTCCGTGTTCCTGGTCCCATTTTCCTGTCCCTCAGCGGCACTCATGTGCGCGCGCGACTTCTACCCTGCTCCCTGCGCACCGGAGTCTTCGGTGACCTCTCGAGCGGCTTTTTCACCGCTGGAAAGCCTCGAGCGCCTCGCCCGAATGCCGCACGTCCCCGCGTCCGTGCTTCACGTCCCCCGACCGCCGCTGCTCGTAAAAAACGCCGCGCACCACGGCCTCGGGCGACACCAACAGGCTTCGGCATGAGTTGAAGGCCATCTGCCGCGCGCGACCGCGACAGGCGGGAGGATGTGGCAGGCATTCCGTCACCGCAGCTGCGAGGCGCCATATGCAGAGAGAGAACACTGATCTTGTTCAGTGCCCTCAACTTGCGCCGTGAGGAGTGATGAGCTGCTGTCTGATATGCGTCCGTCAAGTCAGCAGAAACCACCGCCTCCACACTACCATACCACCCCGTCGTTCGGCGCCAGGAAGGGCTTCCCTCTTCGCCACGCGGCTCCGCCGTGCCGCCAAGCCCCAGTGGCGAACACAGGGGCCGGCACGGCCGAGAGACACAACTCGTCAAGCGCCTCCGATAGCGGTGCCGGCACGCCGGAAAGGTTCCGCCCGGTGCGTGCTGCGCGGCGAACCGCGAAAAAACGCCGCGCCTAGCGTGCGTGCGCTATACCGGGCACAGTTGCTTGGCACGCCAGCATCACGTTCAGGAGCGATGCAAGAGGCGTCCGCGAAGGGCAGTGCGCGACTTATTTTAGTGGTACGAAAGACTGGGCGCACCTTTCGCGTGCAAGAACCGAAACGAGGTGCAGTCACAGAATTGCCAACAAGTGTTAGCACAAGGGCAAGGAGAATGACGCGCACGATGGCTGTGCTCGCACTCGTGACGGTGGCTGCACTGCATACAGTGAAGGTTGCGGTGGAAGTGAGATCACATGGTTTAGCTATGCGACGTTTACGGCGTACTCCCAAGTGGCCAGGAAGGCGCTGCGCGGTGGGCGGGCGAGGCGGAAGAATGGGCGGACAGCATCGCGCAACTCGCTTCTGCACGCGCAGCTTGGAGCAACGAGGAAAAAAGCACGGTGCATATTGTCCGGCTGTCAAGCACCAAGTGCGCCGCAGTCGCTGCTGCCGCAGTGAACGTTACATCAGCCGTCGACTGCGTAGCCGCGGATCTCAAGCTAAAGCGATAAACGCAAAAGTAGGCAATTGAAGCAAGCGCGAGGCAGAGAGTGCTCTGCCACGAGGCCAAAAACGATGATGACGAGGGCGAATACAATGCCGTTTTCATAGTAGAAGGCAACAGCAACAGATGGACCAACGCCTTTAAAAACGTCAACGAGAAGGCCTTCTCACTCACACTCGTTTTTCTGTGTAACGCAAACGCCAGAACAAACAGCAGAAACGTGTCCGGCCCCGGAAACACGCCATCAATGTTACGCCCACTTGCGTGCTGTCCGGCGCACCGCGAAAAGATGCTGCGCCTGTCATGCGCGCGTTCCACAGGGAAGAGTTGCTTGACATGGAAGCGCCACGGTCAGGAAAGAGACAAGGGACGTGCGCGAAGGGCGATGCGTGTGCGCCAAAACAGCGAATACCACTGTTTGTACGCACTGCCACACCTGCCACACACATAGTCTCTTCACTCTTCACCATACGTGTGGCGACCCACCTGTTGACGCTTCCGCGGTTTCTTCGCATCCCCGTCCCCATCCCCTGTCGACCCCAGCAGCCCACTCCCATCGCTCTGTGACTGGGCCTCTGATCTCATCTCCTTTCGCTTGGGCTTCATTCGCGGGTGGCTGAGGACGAAACGACTCGTCGTGGCCTGGATGCTTCGTCAGCATATGCCGCAGCAGCCACCTGTAGCGACACTCCTTGCTACAAATGGGTCACGATACTGTGACAGGCTGCTCCGCCAAGTTCAAGCCTTCCGAATTTATGATAGAGGTGGGTTCGCACTTGTGCCTGGTGAGCCACGTATTGCTCTTGCGGACGCGATGGCACTGCTGGCATACAAATTCCGTCTGCTCCTGCTCCTACTGCTCTGCCTCACCATCACTCACGAGACCATCTTGAGCCTCTTCGCCTCCTCTCTATAGCTGCTTCTCAGGGTGCTTCTGTACCATGTGCTTCCGAAGCCACGCGTGCGCTGTATACTTCTTCGCACGCTAGGAACACTTGAGCGCGTTTCCGTCTTCGGGCGTGTCTTCTTCCCTGGGTCTTTTTCGACGTTGCTCAACAGTCGGAGACACATCCGGGGGGTGCGTTGCCATGTGCTCCACAAGTAACCCCCGCCGCTCAAAGTCCTCGCCGCAAACGTGGCAGGTGTATCCATTCTTGTACGTCAGCGCTTCCTGTCTAGCTTTATTGCCCAGTGCCAATGCACAGTCCCTCTCCAGCCCATGAATCTTCACTAGGTGCGCGACACCTGCCTACCGACGCGCACAAACCATGTTGGACAACGGGCAAATGATCGGATTGCATTAACTAATCGCTATCCCAGGGTCATGTACGCACGCGCTGTACGCTGCTGATTCCGTTGAGGAGTCTTCATCTTCTGTCTCACGCCCGGCGTCTGCGCGCTGCACCATCTGCACTCATGGCGGTCCGTCTTGCGTGCAAACAACCGTTCGTAGAAAAACAAAATGCTTCGAGTTGCTTGTTGTGCCGTGTGCCAGAGGGCACTGTGGTAAGCGATATAGTTTTGAGTGCTTTGGCGCTGGCCGAACGTGATCGAGTAGCGCACTGCGATGCGTGCGTGGCATCCGACCATCCTCAAAGGCCCTGTACATCTCGTTCCGCACCTGGCTCTCTACCCCAGTGACGACGTCAGTGATCCACCCCATATACGACTGCGGCTTCGCGTTTCCCTGCTCAGCTCCCTCGTCTGCCGCCTCGTTACGTGGTACACCACAGTGGGAAAACACGAACTGGAAGTTGAAGGACACGCGGAGCCGCACAATGTGTAGTATGAGGTCCCAGATGCGCCTCAGAATCGCGTCCTCCACCGCTGCAGGGCCAGTGTTCAACGCCATCAGCAGCGACAGCGAGTCTGTGAATGCCACCACCCGCGTCCTGTGTGTCTTACTCAGCTCAATGACTTCCACGAGCCTCTTCAAGCCTGCTTCCATCGCCACACATTCAGCACGGTAGCTGCAGGCAAGCGACCCAGCTCCCAGCGCCACCTTCTCACGCCGACCTTCCTTCGGGTATACCACCGCTCCGTCTCCTGACGAGACATCCGGCACCACCGATCCGTCCGTCCACACCTGATAGTCAAAGTCACTGAACTGTCGCACGCGCCGCATAGTGTGCACCTTCTTGCTCTTCTCTGGTGCGTCCGCCTTGAGGCCGCCCGGCGTGGTGGTGTCGAAGCGAACGCGCCTGGTCCACTGCAACACCTTCGCACCGTGCGGTTTTTCGGGCCTATCAATGGTGCTGTACAAGTGCTGTACCTTCGCAAGCCTGACGTGGATCGGCTGCTCGGGCTGGAAGATGCTGCCCGCCACTTGCGCGTGCACTGGACCTTTGGCCTTCAATCGCAGGTAATATTCCAACGCTCTCCGGTGTACCACCTCCTTGACCGGCTTCAGCCGCGCCTCGCGCAGGGCATCCTCCAGTTTGGCAGCTTTTGGAATACCCGCAACTATGTGCGCCGCCAGTGTCTGAACTCTCTCCAGCACATCGCGATCCGACAGCGAAGTATCGAACCACCACGACGCAACGCCATAGTACATCTTGGCCTGTACCAGTGCAAGGTAAAATGCGCGCAGCTTCTCCCTATCCGGTTACCGCTCTGGCGACGCCACTGCTCTGAGCTGCATGGGCCGCGTGTGCGCCGCCGCCTTCATGCACATCACATGCTTGCTCAGCCCCTTGTGCGGCTGCATGGTGAAACCGAGCAGCTTCGGCGCGCGCCCCTCCTTTAGTGCAGTCTCTCCTACTTTCAGTCTCAAAAGGTTCGTTTCCCGCGCACCGAATAGCGTGCGCTCAGTCTTCTCCGCCGACACCTCCATGTAGTACTCCGCCGACCAATTTGCGATGCAATCCAATCCCTGCTGGATGGTCTGCTGGATTTCACTCAGATCAGCGCTTGTACACACAATTGTGAGGTCGCCCGCAAAGAAACCATGCTGCAGCCCAGGGATGCAGTTGTGCCTCTTGCTCAGCGAATCCACCGTGACAATGAACAGCAGTGGTTCCAGCACCGACCCTTGAGGGACACCACAGGTGAGGCTGATATCCTCCGACAGCATGCTGTTCACCCTCACCTTCACCGTGCGCCCCTTCAGGAAGCCAGCGATCCACGCCACCAGATGCTTTTCTACGCCAAAGGACAGTATCTCCTTGACAATGCAGCCGCGATCCACGGAATCAAAGGCGCGCGCATAGTCAATGAACACCGCCGCCGTCTTCTCGCCATCCTTCCTTCGCCGCACAGCACTTGTCACCTGCATGAGCGTATCTAGCGTCGAACGCGCCGGCCTGAATCCTGCCCGCTGTGGCTTCTGCTTGTCCTCAATGCAATCCCTAACGCGGCGCGCCACGATGCGTTCCATTAGCTTGCGCATCGTGCTCGTGAGCGTCACCGGCCGAAAGGACACCATGCTGTTCGCTGTTTTCTTCGGCGGCAGCAGCGGAACTATGATGCTGCGCCGCCATTTGGTTGGCACCTGCCCCGTGCGCCAGATGTAGTTGAACAGACGCAAGATGCACCTCCATGATACCCTGCCTAACCGCTTCGGCTCCTCGCAGTGCATCTCATCGTCGCCCGGCGCCGTGCCAGAAGACAACTCACGCAACGCGACATCCAGCTCCGCCTCGGTGATGGGTTGGAACGTGCATCGCCTTGTGCTGGGCATCTTCATTTCTGGTGCGTGTGGTGCCTTCGTTGACCTGGCCATGTACATTTTGGCCAATGCTTGCGCCTTGTGGCGCTTGGTCAGCGGATGGCCATCCACCACCAGTACCGTCGATGTCAGCGGTCGTTGTGCATATCTCGACTTCACCAGGCTCCAGCTTGCCGAATCCGTGGCCGACAGCGTCGCCACATTCTCCTTCCACCGGCCCAGCGCCGTGTTGGCAAGCACCTTCCTCCGCCAGCGAATCAGTGCATCCCGCTTTCGTTCCTTCTTGCACTCCTGTACCATCTTGTCCAGCTTCGTCAGCTCCGGCGTCCAGAACGGCGGCGCCACATCCTTGCCCTTTGGAATTGTTCTCTTTGCGGCCATCCGGGTGCCTCTCGTCACCGCCTCGTTCATGGCATCCGCGCCCTTGGCCGACCTCTTCATGCCTCGGAATAGAAACTCGTCGCTCAGTTTTCTAAACTCCTGGCACATCGCCTTGCTCTACGAGTACGGTGCACGGGCGGGTTTGGAGGGAGCAATCGCGTCCAGGCTGGTGCCCACGAACAAATCGAGCGCGATCCAATAGTGAACACTGTGCTTGCTCAGTGCGGACTTCCAGATAGATATCTCGCAGTCTCTGCACAACGTGATGTCCGGTGACGACGATGCTGCCGTGCCCGGCTGCCGCCTGGTAGCCGATCTGGCATTGGAAATCGCCAGGCCGTTCTGCGCGCACCGGTCGACTATGCACTCTCCCTTGTCGTCACTCGGACGTAACGGATCCCACAACACGTGGTGTGCGTTCACGCCCTCTCCCACTTCAAACAGCCCGCTTGCTCCAAGTAAGATGTCCAGCGAGTCGCTGGAAACGTCTGCCTTCCTGGGGAAATACGCCGATGCGATCGTGAGACTCACATTGGCCGGGAAACTCAGTGTCGCCGTCGCTCTCCACGGAAGCTATTTTTGTAACACGCGCATATTTTCACCCACTCCTTCTCTAACCAAATTCAATACTCCTTCCCCGTGAGGCGTCCTCGCCTACCCCACGTGCTGGTATCCACCTATTTTTAGCACGTTACACTCCAACAGCACAGCTGTCATGCAGTGAATCCTTTACTTAATGATTGTACGAATTTCATTCAGAACAGCACATGCACTTGCAATTGTGAGGTCGTGCACAAAAGATCAATGCTGCAGCACTAGACTAGAGTTCAACCACGTTTCCAGCAAATCCATCGCGGCAGTGAACAGTAGTAGCCCCAGAACCCAAGCATGAGTGACACCATTGGTGAGGTGCATATCCTCCGAAAGCGTGTTGCAACCTTAACCTGCGCCGAGCACCCCGTTAGAAGCCAAACGGCGCACTCTACTAAATACTTCTAAACGACAAAGGCAAGCGATGCGTTAACAATGCAGCCATGATATACTGAGCAAAAGGTTAGTGCTTTACAGCAAGCACGATCCCCCATTTGAGGTGTTGCGGTGTAAGGCGGCTCTGTGGATTAAGAGTGAAGATCAATACGCGCTTGTGAAACTACTAAAAATTGGGGAATTGTTTGATGTCACATTAATAAAAGGCCAGACGCTCCCTTTAGGCTGCTCGCGTGCACTCATCCTCGGGACACGGCTCGATAAGGATGTCTTGAGGAGTATCTTCTTGCGGTACATTGTGGGCACAGCAGAAACGTGCGCAATAACACCCGCGACGTCGGATGCCACAGCAGTTAGTTGTCAAGGTGTTCAATAGCCCAACTCTGTCCTCACTAAGGGCCGACTGTGTTCTATTTTCTGTGCTGCCACCGCTAGAGAACGATATTCCGATTACTAACATTAGATCCAATAACGATATTGTCTGCGAAAATAAATATAGAATTGCAAAAAAGTGCCGATTCGCTCCTTATATTTTGTCTCCAACCCCTTCCTGCAGTACACAGAAAAGGTGATGGAGGAGAAGTTTCTCAGTTTGCGCGCTGAGCGCTAGGGGGCGCGTCAGCAAAAGGCTGAAGAGCCGTCCAACAGTGCCCTTATCCGACTTCGGTTCAAAGAAAAAACTAGAGGTATAGAGGAAGTCATCACTAAGCAGCTCTCCGATGGCGATGCGCGTGCTGCGCAGGAAACGCTTAATGTGTTAAAGGGGGAGGTGCAGGACGCCACTGCCAATAATATTCTAACAGCTTACGAAATGGCCAAGTCAAATACCTCCCTTTAACGGTTTCAAAAACTGATCGATGCGAAGGTCGAAATGGGGCAGGGACGCAAAACGTTCAAGTTTTCAGCTTCCTCCAAGGTACGCTGCGCTACGGTCGCTGATACGTCTGTTGGTGTAACAGCCGCACAAGGTCAGGAGGAGGTTGTGGGGTGTTGCGGCAATGTCTTTGGGGACGCGCACAAGAAGGATCTTTTTCTCAGCCCGTCGAAGGCACTATTTTTGCGCAATTGCAGGGAGTGCGGGGTATTTGTGCTTCCAGTGGCTGGCTCCGTCTTCATTTCGGATTGTGCACAGTGCACCATTTATGTGGTCTGCCAACAGCTGCGATTGAAGAACTGCACTGACATTAATGTCTATGTTTCCTGCTCTTCTAGACCCATCATTGAGTGCTGCACTGAAATGCGTTTCGGGTCATATAGTTGCTGGGTGGGCCTCTTGAACTCCACTGTCGGCGAGCACCGTTACGACAGTCATGAGGAATGGATGAAGCACGTTGGTGAAATGCGTGACCCTGAGCGGGCGACGGATATGTACAGGTCGGTAGATGATTTTCAGTGGCTGCGGAAAACACCCAGTCCAAATTGTCGCGCGCTCAAGCCTGAATAGCAGGTTGTGTGCACGCAGCCTTTTATTCAGGAGGGCCATTCGGAGATGTGAAGGCGCGGAAAAGGAGGGCTACACATAAACTCGTTTGTGTAGCTCAAGTTCCTTCCGCCGTTGGCGTTGATTTACCTCGCTTTTCTTGGCAGCGCACGCCTTCTCATCAGAGTGTTTTTGTGTTGTCGTCCTAGCCTCTCCATTACCCACGTTCCATTTTATTTACCCGACCATACATGCGACCGCCTCGTGTATGTTTTCTTCTTGATTGATTTATATATTAGAACTCTGTTTCTTGCTATCGAAGGTGTTTTATTGGTAAATTGTTAGTCAAGAAATACACACACAAACACAGACACAGACACAGCAACAGACACAAGCACGATGAATCGTAACAATGATGAGGTGCGCAAGATTTCACAGAAGGGGGGGAATCGTTATTGCATGGACTGTGGTATGCGCGGGCCGTTTTATGTCGTAGTATACTTTTATATTTTTGTTTGCTCTACATGTGCCGCCCTGGACCGTTCGCACCAGCACAAGGTGAAGGGTATCAGCATGACCGAGTTTACCGACGAGGAGGTCACATGTCTTAGGATCGGTGGCAACGACAGAGCATCGGCGGTGTGGTTGAAAAGGTATACCAGGGATAAACCGTCCCATAAAAACGGCACTGCTGTAAGTGATTTCATTGCGGCCGTCTTTGCCAGAGCGGAGTATGTGAGTGAGGACGTGTATGAGAAACTTCAAGGGGACATATTGCAGGCCATAACTGGCTATTTTACAACACAGGCCAGCGTACCTACAGCTAACCCAGACGCACCAGATATTTTCTGCCTTTCGACTCCTCAGGCGCAGGAGCAGTCGACCCACAAAGAGGCAAAGGAGGAAGACCTGTTTAGTGCCTTTCGAGCCGCCGCCCCACTTTCCAACGGCACAACACAGACAGTGGGCGCAGCAAATACAAGAAGGCCAGAAGTTTCTGTGGATGAGCTATTCAGTTCTATTCACTCAGCGCCTACACAAATAACTGCAACGCCACAGGTGGCTCCCGGCATTGCGGGCATGCAGAACCAGTACCACACTTCTGCGTTTTCGGCCATGCCGATGCAGCAGCAGCCAATGACGGCCCCGTCTACGATGTCCGTAGGTATGAGTGCAGTCCAAGGCGGGTTCACAGGAATGACGGTTCCCTCCCCTTATGGAATGCAGCCGCAGCAACCGGTGCCGTTCCAGCCCACCGTGCCAGTCGGTTGCGTGGGCGCCCCGGAGACGCTGTTCTCGCACATGGCCCAAACCACCTATGCTCCTCAACATTTTGCGTGGTTTTCAACACAGCCAACACAAGGGGGAAATATTAACTTCCTTCAAACGCCCGCAGCGCCTGCAAGCACAGGGCCAAAGAGGGCAGTTGGAGGTGCACCAAGTGACGTATTTGCAGCTTTAGACCCGTTTGCGAACAAGCGATAAGCACCCTTTATCATCACTCACTTGCTTATCCTTCTATTATTCAACGCTGCGCTTATACACCGTATTCCTCTTAACTTATCTGCTAATAGGACGAGTGCTGGCTTTCTGATATTGAGACTTGCATGCACTCACTTTTCAGTGAGTGAGTTTCCTACTTCCTTCGCCTTTCTTTGTTGTAGGGACGTACTGTATGATTCTATGCTTCACACGTTTTCCACCGTTTTGCGAGTCCAAGCGCACTCTCAACATTTTTTTGCGACACATTTTTCATCTTACGGCAAGTTTCTAGACCCAAGAGAGCGAAAAGGAGGCGCCCAATGACAAGCATCATAGGAAGAGCGTGGGCATGCCAGACTTTTACTAACTTTACACATTTGAGCAGGGCCTCAAGTCACGCCAGCCCGTTGGTTGCGACAAGCCGGCACTCCAAGCAATTCATAGTACCACCGAACCTGCTGATTTCCCAGTCATCTAACGGCATGCCGAGCGCTCTGTGGCTTCTCCACCGCCCAGACAGTGTGTTGGGAATAGTGGTGAGCCCACAGTCGGATGGGCCATGTTCCCTATCCTGTGATGCTGCGGGCCACACCGACCACAAAATGCGAAGAGTAGTACGACACCTTGGATCTCTTCCCTTTCGGACGACAGGCACTGTGCCGGTTGGGATGCCCATGGTGGTTCACAAGAATCATCTTGTCGGTTGGTGTCTTGACGGTGCTGCCGCGCCACTCTACGCCCACACTTTGAGCCAGCTGGCGCGGCTCAGGTCAAAGCGACTTAAAACGTTATTGCCCTCAAACGCAATCATCTGTAGAACGTATTATGAATGGGACAGCTGGAGGGAGGCGTCGATGGAGCCCGGCTGGTCGTGGTATCAAGCCGACGAAGAGGTAGCGAACGGCATCTTAGACGGTCGAATGACGTTCGATGATCTCCGCGTTTCGGCCACTGAAGTGGCATAGAGTAGACGAACGAAAATACATAGATGCACCGCACGGGACAAACGTTCAGTGGCAGGCCTATATAGAAGCACTGAGAGTTTATTGCGCATTCTCTAACATAATTTTCTCCTTGTCTGCATGCTCCTTGTATGAAAGTTTAAGAGTCATACACCCACGTAGATCCCCCCTCTTCTTTTCTTAATTGTGCTTCCCAACTAATCAAACTTGGATTAACTTTGACTATTGCTTTGTCGCTTTTTGTGCTTCTTTGCTTTCACTCGAACAATTTTTGTTGTATTCCCTGGTTTACCTGCTCTCAATATATATACGCTCTGTCGTTATTGTTGTGTAGCGTTAGTCCCACTTCACAGGAATTACATCGGCAAATGTTGCGTCAAACGGGAACGTTGCTGGCTTCCTTTGGGGGCGTCTTTATGGATGTTGCTATCGGACTGCGATCTCCACGAAGAATTGAGTTCAAACTATTCACCCGCAAGTGTCCGGAGGCCACTGAGAATTTTACCAAGTTGTGCACCGGTGGAAATGTCCTGCCGCGCGTGCCAAGTACCTCCGGCCTCGGCGACCCGTCGTTCGCAGACCAGTTTCTCCCGCAACTCACCTACAAGAACTCCATTTTTCACCGCGTGGTGAAGGGGTACCTCATTCAGGGCGGGGACGTCACATCAGGCCGCGGAACCGGTCAGCTGTCCATATATGGCGAAACGTTTGTTGCCCCGGACGAGGTTGTTGCCTCGGTATTCGACAGGCGTGGCCTTGTTGGGACGGCAAATAGCGCTCCACATCTGAACGGTTCTCAGTTCTTCATCCTGACGGCCAATGGGGCATCCCATCTAAATGGGACGTGCATTTGCTTTGCCTGCATTGCAAATGGTTATGATGTTGTTGAAGCTATCGAACAACTACAGCTGGAGCCATCGGGGTTCCCGTCAGAACGAGTGGCAATTGTAGACTGCGGCGTGCTGAAGTAAGCGGTGCAGTGAAGCGGAGGAGGTAAGCTGGCCAATATCCTCCGCGTATAGTAGTGTGGATGAGAGGCAGTGAATATCGGTGATGTACGTGGGGATGTGTGCAGCAACATTAGTTCCAAACACTTCCTCCATATCTTCGCATCTCTACTAGGGCGTACTTTTTGCACTGGCATCGCAATTCTCAAAAGCCGCCTCTGTTTTATCTTCTTTTCATACATTTTCCCTTCGTTTATCCGACTTTCACTTCGCCACCGCAACTTTCCAACGGATCCTGTAGTCGTCGAGCCCTACTTCCTTTCTCTTTCTTTCATTCAGGTGCTTACACATAGGCTCCCGTGCGAAACGATGAACAGCCACGAGAACTGCATGAAGTACTCTCCAGGTGTGCTCCTTGGCAACTGGTACGAGGACATGCGTGTACGCGAGGACAAGGTTAAGTTTTACCGAAACCAGACCTGCGCTAGTGGAGACATGCAAGCCACAACTGCTTCCGATGCGTCGTGTATCACTGACAACACCTGTCTTGGAGAGTGGGGTGATGTGGTTATACTTGGTCATCCACTCAAGCTTATCAATGTGGCGAGCGAGGCCGCGCTTGCACTAGACCCAAAGTGGCCCCTCCCCTATACTTCGCCCCACCAGTGCCTCGTGACAGCAGCGGACACTGCCATACCACAAATTCGCACTACGTGGGTTCTACATAAGGCCAATGATGAAGATAATATTGCCTACAAGGAGCAGCTAAAGGAGGGCGACATTCTACATTTTGGCCAACACATACGTATTGCCAATGAGGACTCGCACCTTGGTGGGTTCTTTTATTTGCACTCGAGCATTCGAGACCTGGGCCATGTAGGGAGTCAGCCATTGATTGCGTCGCAAGGCGCGTGTAAGGACAACATTTTTGTGGTGGCCAAGCCTGGGGAAAGGCGCGTAGACATCCGCGGTGGAGGAGCAGTGCACATTGGAGAACCATTCGTTCTCTACCATGCTGCAACAAGCCAGCCAGCGCGGTGCACTATGAAACCGCAGAAAACTTCACTTGGCTTCGAGCTGGAGGTAAATTGCTCGTTTGCGGGTGACAACTTCTCCAGGTCGATCGCTGCAGTGACAAACCACCCAGAAAACCTCTTTGCTATCGCCACGGAAACGCACAGGGCACGAACAAACTTGACTGTGGCATCATTGCGCAGTCGGGCGGAGCGGTGCGAGTGGAACGCCACGTCTATGAGCTGTGGTTCTGGATTGGACATTCTCATGTCTCGTATACGACAGGGCGCTCTTCACTTTGGTGGGCGCCTTGGCTTCAGAGTTGTATCAAAGGCCCTGAAGGCGGCCTGCAGGGAGCAACGCACCACCCTCGTTGATCGGCAGAAGCTTCTGAGCAGTTTCCGCCTTATGGGCGTCACCATTCAGCCTATTGACCTGGATGTCGTCTATAAAAGATTTGACCACGATGGAAATGGCCTCATTTGTGCTCAAGAATTCCTGCGTGCCTTGCGGGAGGACATGCCACCAAATAGACTGTCAGCGGTCGTTACTGCCTTCCGGAAGCTAACTGTTGAGGGTGGAGGCTCTGTGGACTACAGGGACATGCTGAATATGTTTAAACATAACGCCACACATCACCCCGATGTTTCTGATGGTACTCTGACCTGCGAAAGGGTTATTTCTGAGTTTGTTAACTGTTGGCCCGACATGAATGACACAACAACGGTAACGCTGGATGACTTTGTGGCGTACTACACGGACATTTCCCCCGCCATCGAGAGCCATGAACGGTTTGCAGTTATGCTGGAGAACTGTTGGCGTATACCCGAAACAGACGACTATAAAAGAGGCCTCTCTCAGACTGCAGGGTCGCTGGTTTGCTCAAATGACGCTGCGCAAACTGTTTCTAGAGGGTGATAGCTGGCACTCGATTACCGCGAGGTGGTGGCGGCCCCGAAACACCCATTTTTAGCTACAAGTGCAGGAGATTGCATGAATGATATGGGCGATGTGGAAAAAAGAGAAGTTCGAGGAGCGACGAGGGTGGAAAAGGTGGGAATGTCTTTCCTGCGTGCTTTCTAGTTGCGTAGAGTGTGCAAATGGCTGCCATGGAAACGAGAGATGGGACGGAGTGCAGCTGTAAAGCTACACACCTGCTTAAGGTAGCGGTGCAGCGAACCGCCGGCCTCTGTGCCGACAGGATTATTTTTACACCTTTTGTCTTTTAGAGATGCACGCTTTACCCCATGGTTTCCCCACATGCCTTCAAGCCACAATATTTTTGACGACAGGCAACTCCTTGTGTTGTTTTTGTGCGCCCGCCAACGCGCTTTGTGTGTCCTGTTTATTCCTTTAACCAAATAGGCCGGGCCTCTCACACATAACTGTATTTTAGCGACAAAAAACGTATGCAAGTGGAATGCAATGGTGTACCCCATAAAGTGGAGTTTTGTGGTCCCACTGTGTCACTGGGGCATCTCAGTTTCGACCGCAGGGTGAAAGCCACGCTCAACAACTTTGCTTTTTCGGAGATCACACAACTACTACGCTCCAGGCGCGACCCGTGCTCGGCAAAGCTTGTGGTGGGTCAAAAAGCGTTTTTAATGCGTTTTGTAAGTCTGGAACAGCGAGAGCAATTCATCCAGAAGGTGCAGAGTTGTGCCAGTGAGTCAGGTGGCACGGAGAAGTGGGTTGCCTCCACCATTTGTTATGCCGCTGTTGATGTAGGAATACTCACTGAATCTGAACTTGAAGCCCTGATGAGCGAAGAGCTCCAGCGAGGAGTCGTGATGGCCCTTGATGCGATTGGCTCTCTTGTGGACCCAGTTACATTTAGGCTCCGCCCAATCACGGAACAATTAACAAACGATATTTTCCGGCAGATACCGGTCCTCGCCAAGATATTTGAGCGAAACGTGACGGATGAAGAAACGACGCAGCAGTTTTGGGAGGTGGTGGTGCGGAAGTACTTTTGCTTCTCACGCACATTTCTCGAGGATGAGGTGCATGCGCTCGAGGCAAAGGAGGGGGGAGGCACCACATCCTCACCGGCTGCAGGGCCAGAGACACTGACAGACATTAACGTAGCCTCGGGCCAGGCGCTGCCAAAGGTCAGGTCACAAACAACAGAGGTGTGCTCCCTTACCCCGTCGCGTGTGTTGGACGATAGCGCCCCGCAATTGATGCCGCACATTGGCCTCTTTCGAGGTCGCCCGCTGCCCCTGCCATACGCTGCAGCGGAAAAACCGTGCGCTGTGCAGCCTCCCCTTGCGCACGTGGCAGTGAGCGAGCCACCTCCCGTTTCCCGCGTTCTGCCGAAAGAAAGTGCTAGGATGTAAGTTCTAGAGCTATTAAAAAGGTTTTGGAGTAGTGACGCGAATCCAAAGACGGCACTGCGATCAAAATTTGATGACTTGAAAAAAAGAACTCTCAAGTATTTTACAAAGGTAATGCTTGCAGCGTGTCGATTTTCTGGAGGAGTTGGGCAACAAGCGGGACAGATGAATGACGCCGATGAAGCAGAGCCTGAAATTCCAGAACTGGACCACCACTGTTAGTTTTGAGAATAAAGGACAACATTGGGAGAAAAAAGTGCATTTTTTTGGTGTGCGATTATGTTTGGGTGTTAGAAATACCCACCGCCCACATGCGAGTAGGCGCTCTTTTTGTTTTACATTTTGCTGTTCTTGTCGTTTGTCATTTTTACTGTTTTAACTGCCGTGGCTACGTTCGTTTGGCAGTCGAAATAAGCTGAGTACGCGCTATCGTTTGTAATTTGTTGGCGCTATCTGAAGTGGGCAATGGAATTTTCCGTTGTGGAACAGCTCGCGTGTGCACTCCAACATAAGGCACGCGGCTACTTTGCTGCTCTTTTTGTGCCACAAGCAGTGGTTCGGTGCATCCCATCCATTCCTGTATTGATGCTGTTCGACACTGTGCCTTTAGTGCGCCGATTGGTTGCTCTGGGACGGCACTTCTTGTGTAAAGCAAGCAAATGAGCACTTCATCTGCCGTGCTCACCATATTTGTGACGTGTCGCTGTTTGATTCGGTACTATTAACAATCGATCGTTAGGGTGGCGAATGGTGTGTGTGCGATGATGATGGCCTTTATCCACTCAACTTAAGCTGTAAAACTGGCTTTTCCCCTCGAATTACCGCTGGCAAAGGTGCAGCCGGTGCATCTCTGCTCCAAACTCATTCCAAGTTGCGCACATATGTGTGTGCTGACGTACCGCACATGTCGTTGTTAAAGCGAGGCTGTTAATAAATGCCTGTGCCTTGCTTCACACTTCTGTTCATCTCTTGTTCATTTCATTTCTTTTCCACCTTTTAGTTCTGTGCCACTTTGTGCTATAAAAGCTCCCTTTATTGTAAGTGTTAGCTACCAGAGGCTTCAAGATGACTGAGGAGCGCCAAATTCAGAGCATGATTGACTTTATTGAGCGTGAGGCCCAGGAGAAGGCGGATGAGCTCAACTCTGCGGCCCAGGAGGAGTACGACGTGGAGAAGATGCGCCTTGTAGAGGCGGAGAAAGTAAAGGCGCGTGCAACCGGGGAAAAAAAAATTAAGCAGGTGGACGTTGACCGGCGTGTTGCTCGTGCCAACTTCTCGAAGATACAGCGGCTTCGCATCATGGAGGAGCAGTCCAAAATAGTTGACCAGCTGAAGGAGAATGTCAAGAAAAAGCTGCTTACCTTCGTCAAGGACACCAGGCGGTACAGCGAACTGCTTGTCAAACTTATCCACGAGGCGTTGCTCGCAGTACGCGCCAACGCCGTTATTCATGTGTGTAAAGATGATGAGAGTCTGGTGAAGAACGTGCTTAGCGACTTGAAGAAATGGTATGAAGACAAGTTGGGAACGCCAACGTCCATCACGTTAAGCAAAGATTATCTCAGTGGTGAAGAGGCATGGGGTGGGGTGCTCGTCAAATCTGAGGATGGGCACATTGTTTGCAACTGGACACTGTCTAGCAGGATGCGCAACTGCCTGAACGACCAGCTGCCGACCATCCGCTACTACCTTTTCGATCCTGATGCTTCTTTTTAACAATATTTCGAATTACCTCCATGTTGTCAGCTTCCTCATCAAGCAAAAAACAAACAGACAAACAAAAACCATAAAAGGGAAAGAGGGAAAGAAAATAAAAGAGGAAGAACTCAAAAAACAGCAACACCAAAACCAAAAACAAGAACAGCTCGACGTAAAGTTTCATTCTGTTTTACTTGTTGTTATTATTTTCCCGCACCTTGATTTGCTGTGTAATTGCTAGTGGTGCGAGAGCAGTTAGTGTGGCAGGAAATAGAAAGGGATAAGGTGAATTTTGCTTGTTGAACGCGGAGGTTGTGGGATGCGACGAAGAAAGAAGAAAATTTTGAGAGGTCCCACAAAGAGGAAGGGGGCCTCTTAAAGGAGAACGGTATTTGCACTGTTTGACGCTTTTTTACTATCACTTTCTTTTTTCTTGTTGTTTTGTGCATCTGTGAAGGAGTTAAGTGAGTGCCTTTGAGTTCAATTTTCAGATTTCGTTCCCAGAACGAAAGGGATAAAACAGCAACTAAATGTACCACAATCTTGTCCGTTGCCCAACTGGGGTGAGCACGCTTGCCATATCTGGAACCACTAGCTTGTTGTGTAAGGGAAATATTCGCCTTTCTTCTCCCCACTTTTCTATGCGTGGTGCACCTTCGGCTAAAATATCCAGTTCTTGAGCAGTTAGTATGGAGGGAGACGAGGAGGAATGCAAATTAGACTTAAAAGACCTTGGTCAAAGGCTGGAGCAGCTGCAGAGCGCCTGGAATGAGTTTCAGCGCTCCTGTCCTCCCGCTTCGCCGCCAAAGAACAGGTCCACCCTCCAAGGTGGCCCTTCCCCACAGTCTCCAGGATCCAAGTCGTTACGACATGCGCACTGGTGTGGGGAGAGTAACCGCGCAGCTGAGGGGAAACAGCAGGCGTTGGAGTCGACAACACCTCTTATAGCACGAGATGTTGGCTGGACAGCTTCAGCTACCGAGTTGCAGGTTGTGGGCGCTGTGCCAGAACGGCTCCCGCCACTCGATGGGGCGATGTTAACAGGCCCAATGCGCACGTGTCATAGCTGCGGTTACAACAAACCAAAGATAACTGCACAGTTCTGCTGCAACTGTGGTAGCCGGCTTTAGTCACGTATCATTCCGTGCAAATCGGAAGCCAGTTCCACACTCGCGTTATTCAGCATTCAAATTACTACGTCAGTTGTGCCTTTCCTTCATATCTTAGTGCACTCGGCTCATTCGGTCTGGAAGTGTGTTCTACTTGTATATGCATTCTTTGCTCATTGTCCGCGCCTCTGCGATTTTATGGGAAGGACTTCTTTCTGTCTTTGCTATCTCTTATACAATGTAAGTCATTGCTTCATTCTGCTTGTGCACTGCTTATTTGTCCAGAGTTTCGTTTTCCACAAAATATCAGTTGATCCTGCACGCTTTTTTCTACACAGATCAGGCAATCTATACAAGACAGCAGAGAAAGGTAACCTGTAAAGGAAGACAGTGAACCAACACGTTCAAATATACCAACGCGAGGAGTAAGGCACAGAAACAAATTTGTTTGGTCTCATTTTTTTAACCACCAAGCGCTTACACCATGCAGCAAAGCAAAGAAATTGTTCGAGACATCACGTCTGCGGTCAAACTTGAGCAGGAGTTGCAGAACTCGCGCACCCAGCACGGGGTCACTGTTCTTGATGTGTACAGCTCCGAGTGGGGACAGAGCAAGGCTCTGTCTGAAACATTCAGGCGCCTATATACCGATGCGGGAGACCAAATATACCTCCGCTTCCTCTCAGTGGAGTGCAATGCCGTTTTAGACAGCCTTGAGCAAGCGGAGGAGCAGCAAGCCCCCTGTCTCGCTCCGGGTGAGGAGGCTTGTCCGGATGCGCTCTCAGCGTTTTGAAAAAGGATTCTGGAAGGGCGTCGCGGTAAGTCCAAGTCATACTTTGTTTTCTACAAGGAGGGGACCATGCGCACTTCAATCGAAGGCATCAATACGCCCAAGATAATAAAATGCGTCAACTATCTCTGCACTCCTCAGACACCAGCAAAGGACCGCACGTCGAACGAGGGCCTGCTCGACTTTTGGCTGCGCTACTTTATTGCCTCTGAAAGCGAAGTTTTCTGGGATTCCTTTCTTCGCGCCGTACTTGATCATACCTCGGCGAATCGACCACTGACAGAAAGGGAAAGCAGTGCTCTTGCGGAAACCATCGGTGTTTGTAGTGGTAAGGTGAGCCTAGATGCCATTGAAAAGTGGACGGGGGCACGCACACTGGAAGAGAGTCTTGCTGAGTTGTTTGCATTCCTTAAGCCTGAGAGCATCTCGCCTGTTTCCTCAGACCAGAAGTGCCTGTCAATTGTCGGAGAGGGCTCTGACGTGGAAGGCAGTGTGGGGCGCGAGAATCTCATGAATGTGCTACGAACCAAGCACGACGTCAGCGTCAGATGGAAGCCAGAACTATGGCACCTCTTAGTGTTTGTGGAACTGCAGTATCCTGTTGAAAAGAGTCTTTTGTTTCAGACATGTGAAGATGGCGAGCGAGCCGCCATGGAGACCCTTGACCGCGTCACTGATCTGCCGACTGTGAGGGCATATTTGCAAAGTCGTGGGGTATCCATGGAAGACATCAATGTTCTCTCCCACGCGGCTTCTGAGAAAATACCATCGGAAGGTCCAACGTACGCCAAACTTGCTCTGGTACTCCTCTCCTCCGATGCGCTCATGTGTGAAAAGCTTGTGAGCCTCAGTGAGGGCACTGCAGGGGGGCGTTCATGTGCTGATCTCCTACAGAACAATCTTGCACTTGCCTATGCTGTTGCCTGTTTGTGTAGGCGAAAGGAGCCGACTAGTGGCCGAACGTTGTACTACTGCGGTGATGAGAGCGCTGTTGCGGGTAGTGAGGGTTTGTCAGAAGGAAACAATGTTGTTCTGCCACCATTTGCTTTGTTTTCTTGTAATGCTGTAGAGGGGAGTGCACTAACAGTGGCCGTTCATGGCCTATAGGAAGCAATTTGGTTCGCATCCGAGGGATCCGCGTGGGGTTCTGACGTTTTTCTTCCGTGGTACACCAAGTTCCTTGTGAAGGAGCGCTCAGAGACTCATGTTGTGCTAGAGTTTGTGGCTACTGTTGAAAACGCGAACTTCAGCGAGAATGCTGAGCGCTACGCCCATAGTGTTCTGGAGGATGAAGAGAAATTGCCCAAAGGAGCGGATGTGGTAACTCTTCTTGAACGGTCGCTGGGTCTTGGACACGAGGTCTCTCTTGCATCACTTAATGTTCAAAGCAACGAACCACCGGCAGGCGGTCAAAACGAACAACTCGCTCCGCCAACACCAGCGGACAGCAAGGGAGAAAATAATACTCCACAGCCAATCCCCACTGAGGAAGATGACGAGTATTCAGATGACTATGCGAATGAATCGCCTGTAGAGTAGGACGTTACTGAACGTGCAAACGACGGCACGCCAGAGGCTGCTAGCGACATGGATGCCGATACTGGTGCATAGTGCCGCGATTTCGGCGTTCAGTTATGTTTAGAAGCGGCTTACCACCGTCAACCGCCTGATCACACATCATTGGAAATGCGTCGGGATACACTCACGTGTTGTGGAGGTGAATGGGGAGCATAGGCACATTAAGTGAGGTAAAAAGCGGTCCTATTTTAGGTTGTCTTGTAAGCGATAGGGCCAGTAGAAACTTATGTAAAGTGATGGCAAATACCGGAGATGGAGAGTAGCCTGTTACACATACGAATAGATTCTTTGGCTGAAATGTTTTCATCTCAATTTACTTTGCCTTATTTTGTCCACCACCCGCCCTGCGCCAACTTCCCTGTCTTTTATTCATTTTATTCCACCTCAACCCTTCTCTCTTTGTCACGGGTTTAAAGTCAGCCTGAACAATCTTCTCATTTCCACCTCCCATGCATGTGAGCTCACAAACCAGTGCATTTCAACACCACACTTTTGCTGTTTTATTTTGCTTTAACTACATAATGCTTAACATTTACAACACTATTATTGTTGTTATTATTATTTCCGTTATTACTGACTGATGCGCAGAAGAGGATGAGGGTCTTCTTTCTGGGGAGTCGCAGCTACCACGATGTGCTGCGTCTGCAAGAAGACATATTTAAAAGAAAAATCGATCGGCAAATGTGCCGACTTCGAGGGGACAGTGAAGTGCCTCTCGTTCCTGACACCGTGTTGTTGGTCGAGCACTCAGTGCCGGTCTTCACGGTTGGTCGCCGTGACACGCGAGACGGCATCCGAGCGAACTGCGCGACGGAAGTGGTTAGCACCAGGCGGGGCGGCGGTGTCACATTTCACGGGCCCGGTCAAGTGACAATGTACCCCATTGTAAACGTGCAGCTTCTGTGGAAGCGTTCAAGAGCAGCGAACAAGCCTCGCTCGCCTATTGAATGGTTTAGTGCCGTGTTGGAGCAGGCAATGATTGATGTCGCACAGCACTACGGCGTCCCAACGCACCGCGGCAGACTTGGTGTGTGGTCAGATCAGTGGTTGGACGTCGCACCGCGCAAGTTGGGTTTTATTGGCCTTCAACTGGGCAATTGGGTGTCGATGCACGGCGCAGGATTTAATGTGTGCAATGATCTACGCTACTTTGATGACATTGCTATGTGTGAGGTGCCGGGGGAGTCGGCGACGTCGCTAGTCGAGGAAATGAGATTGAGGCGCATTGACGGGGAAGCGCCTACGGCAGGCGACGTTGCACCGCTCCTGTTCAAGTGGTTTGTTTCGAATCTTTACCAGGATGGCAGTTCCGCACTCCCAGCGATCGTTGACCTGTCAGCAGACGATGGTTGGGATCTCCGTAGCCACTACAGTGTTGATTGACTGACTTCTTTATTCATTGGTTGTGTGCCACAAGACGTGTGGGCGTGGCTGTGGGTTCGAGGATGTGCACATGCCAATCAGAATGGTCCGGTGAGTAGCCGGAATCTTTCGGAACTCATGGGCAGCAGACCATTCCTTCAACTGGAGTTGCCACTGGCTCCACACTCAAAGCGTGCGAAAACCAAAAAAACGCTTTATGTTCGTCACTTGTTGCTGAGTAAATAAGCTATCGCGTTTTCGAAGATTTTGAAAAGCTATTCGTGGTGTGCTGTCATTAAGACGCGTGCCATTTAGTGGTGCAGGTTGGTGTGTGTGTGTCGTTTCCATGACCTCCTCCACGATGCTTTGCGGACAACCTTAGGCGAGCAGACGCAAATGCATAATAATGAATCTTTCACGCTAGAACGGCAAACAGCCTATTGTGCAATTGCGTGCGTTTGTTTGACCACATCGGCTGCTGCTTCTAGATAGCTATTCACAGTAAATATAATGGTATGTCCTGATCTGTGCCACCAAAAGCTTGCACAGGAATTATTTCTTCTTCCATATGTATGGCGAATGACTAACATCATTCCACCGGAAATGGAAGGGGTTTCAGTATGAACTATCCAAGCTGTACTTGCGTGCGCTCAGCATTAAATGTTTGAATATCAAGCGGCGTATAAACATGCTGCAAAGGGTCTCCAGGATACCCCGGCACTCGAGTTGTCTCTCTTGAGTGAGGACTTGCGTCAGATGCGAATGGAAAACTGGTC
Organism: Trypanosoma vivax; assembly: GCA_021307395.1. Classification (NCBI taxonomy): domain Eukaryota; phylum Euglenozoa; class Kinetoplastea; order Trypanosomatida; family Trypanosomatidae; genus Trypanosoma; species Trypanosoma vivax. The sequence continues at coordinate 60,943 of SOPI01000678.1, forward strand.
GCTAGCTGGCATAAATTCACAACAACTTTTAATGGAGCAAGATCCGTTGGTGTTGGCACCACTTGGCGCTCGCGCGTCGTGTGCTGTAAATAGCTGTGGACGGTGTGACGTGATGTCCACCGAGCCCACTTCCGCTTCAGTGTCTTGTTGTGCTTTGCAGTGGCTCGATGACAGGCACTCAGTGAGTCAACTTCTCGAGATGTGGTGGCTTAAACATTTGAAGGAGCACGTTTACCGTGGGAGGATATGTTGTGAGCCGGTTATGGGCGATTGCCAACGGTGTATTCCCTTCGTCCAGATTGAGTTTTCGAGCTCAATCACTCTGATTGCAAGTTTAGAACGCCCCTGAAAACATTGGTAGGCTCAAATGAGGTGTACCTCGAGGACAGGATCAACATCGTGCCACTTTTGAGCTCAATAGATTTTGCTATAGTTTGGTGCAACACTTCGTGGCATCGTTGGAAAGAAGTGAAGAAATTGCCATTCAACACTTTTACCTTATGGTCAAATTTGCTTGTTGCCGCTTTTATGAGAAGAATTTATTCCATGTTTCATATTTTCGCAGTCATTAGTGGTGTCAGTCTTGTTACCCCGAAAAGTGCAGTGGCTACTTTGTAACTGAAATTGGACAAGTCCAAACATCTCATTGAAGTGCCATCGTTGACCAGTTTGAAGTCAATAAAGGCAATACCCTGGTGACGCCGGCCGCCTCATCGTGGCGCCAGGGTCTAGTACTCTGTCTAGGAGGAAGCCAAGCGCCCGCACCATGCCCGGTCCGACAGGACTGGGGCGGGCAAGAGGCTGACGGCTACCAGAGAGGAAGTATGCAGCACCACCGGCACTCTGGGGTGAATGAAGTTGTTCGAATACTTCCCTGCACGTGCGGGCGTGCTACGTTAGATGCGCGGCGGCTCCTGCTGCTTATCAGCGGGGACGTTGAGCGCAATCCTGGTCCTCAGATACGTGGAGCCCAGTGGAACTCTGGGGGTCTCTCCCAGGCGAAGCGGGTTGCCCTGGAGAGGAAGCTTCATGAGGACATGGTTTTGTTTTGTCTCTTGCAGGAGACACACCTGGCGTCGGCAGAGTGCGCCGCGCTAAAAATAGGTGGATACCAGCACGTGGGGCAGGCGAGGACGCCTCACGGGGGCGGGGTATCGATTTTGGTTAGAGAAGGAGTGGGTGTAGAGGTGGGCGTTCTAGAAAAGAAGGTTCCGGAGAGAGCGACAGTGACACTGCGGTTCTCAGCCAATGTGAGTCTCACGATCGCATCGGCGCACTTCTCCAGAAGGACAGACGTTTCAAGCGAGTCGCTGGACACCTTGCTGGGAGCAAGCGGGGCATTTGTAGTATGACAGGGCGTGAACTCACACCGCGCATCGTGGGATCCGACACGTCCGAGTGACGACAAGGGAGAGTGCATAGTTGACTGGTGCGTGCAGAACGACCTGTTGATTGCCAACACCGGATCGGCCACCAGGCGACAGCCGGGCACGGCCGCACTGTCGTCACCGGACATCACGTTGTGCAGAGACTGCGAGATATCTAACTGGAAGTCCACACTGAGCCCGGACAGTGATCATTATTGGATCACGTTCGATGTGTTCGTGGGCACCAGCCTGGACGTGATTGCTCCCTCCAAACCCGCCCGTGCACTGTACGCGTGGAACAAGGCGAGGTGGAATGATTTTAGAAAACAGAGTGACGAGTTCATATTCCGAAGAATGAAGAGGTCGGCCAAGGGCGCGGATGCCATGAACGAGGCGGTGACGAGAGGGATCCGGATGGCCGCAAAGAGGACGATTCCCAAGGGCAAGGGTGTGGCGCCGCCGTTCTGGACGCCGGAGCTGACGAAGCTGGACAAGATGGTACAGGAGTGCAAGAACGAACGGAAGCGGGATGCGCTGATTCGCTGGCGGAGGAAGGTGCTTACTGACACGGCGCTGGGGCGGTGGAAGGAGAATGTAGCAAAGCTGTCGGTTACGGAGTCGGCGAGCTGGAACCTGGTGAAGTCGATATACGCGCCGCGGCCGCTGACGTCGCCGGTGCTGGTGGTGGACGGCCATCCGCTGACCAAGCGCCAGCAGGCGCAAGCATTGGCCCAAATGTACATGGCCAGGTCAACGAAGACAACACATGCACCAGAAATGAAGATACCGAGCACCAGGCGATGCACATTCCAACCCATCACCGAGGCGGAGCTGGATGTCGCGCTGCGGGAGTTGTCTTCTGGCACGGCGCCGGGCGAGGATGAGATCCACTGTGAGGAGTTGAAGCAGCTAGGCAGGGTATCAAGAAGGTGCATCTTGCGTCTGTTCAACTACAGCTTGCGTACAGGACAGGTGCCAGCCAAGTGGAGGCAAGGGATCATAGTCCCGCTGCTGAAGCCGAACAAGCCAGCGAACAGCATGGCGTCCTTTCGGCCGGTGACGCTTACGAGCACGCTGTGCAAGCTAATGGAACGCATCGTGGCGCGCCGCGTGAGGGACTGCATTGAGGACAAACTGCAGCCACAGCAGGCAGGATTCAGGCCGGCGCGTTCGACGCTAGATACGCTCATGCAGGTGACAAGTGCTGTGCGGCGAAGGAAGGATGGCGAGAAGACGGCGGCGGTGTTCATTGACTATGCGCGCGCCTTCGACTCCGTTGATCACGGCTGCATTGTCAAGGAGCTACTGTCCTTTGGCGTAGAAAAGCATCTGGTAGCGTGGATCGCTGGCTTCCTGAAGGGGCGCACGGCGAAGGTGAGGGTGAACAACGTGTTGTCGGAGGATATCAGCCTCACCTGTGGTGTCCCTCAAGGGTCGGTGCTGGGACCACTGCTGTTCATTGTCACGGTAGATTCGCTGAGCAAGCGACTCAACTGCATCCCTGGGCTGCAGCATGGTTTCTTTGCGGACGACCTCACAATTGTGTGCACAAGCGCTGATCTGAGTGAAATCCAGCAGACCATCCAGCAGGGATTGGACTGCATCACGAACTGGTCGGCGGAGTACTACATGGAGGTGTCGGCGGAGAAGACTGAGTACACGCTATTTGGTGCGCGGGAAACGAACCTTTTGAGTCTGAAAGTAGGAGAGACTGCACTAAAGGAGGAACGCACGCCGAAGTTGCTTGGTCTTACCATGCAGCCGCACAAGGGCCTGAGCAAGCATGTGATGTGCATGAAGGCGGCGGCCAACACACGTCTCTTGCAGCTCAGAGCAGTGGCGTCGCCTGAGTGGGGTCCGGATAGGGAGAAGCTGCGCGCATTTTACCTTGCACTGGTACAGGCCAAGATGTGCTACGGAGTTGCGTCGTGGTGGTTCGAGACTTCACTGTCAGATCGAGAGCGGCTGGAGAGGGTTCAGACACAGGCGGCGCACATAGTGGCGGGTATTCCAAAAGCTGCCAACCGGGAGGATGCCCTGCGCGAGGCGCGGCTGAAGCCGATCAACGAGGTGGCACATCGGAGAGCGTTGGAATATTACCTGCGATTGAAGGCCAAAGGTCCAGTGCATGCGAAAGTGGCGGACAGCATCTTCCCGCCCGAACACCCGATCCACGTCAGGCTTGCGAAGGTACAGCACTTGTACAGCGTCATTGATAGCCCCGAAAAACCACACGACGCGACGGTGTTGCAGTGGGCCAGGCGGGTTCATTTCAACATCACCACGCCGGGCGGCCTCAAGGCGGACGCACCAGAGAAGGACAAGAAGGTGCACACTATGCGACGCGTGCAGCGGTTCAGGGACTTTGACTATCAGGTGTGGACGGACGGGTCGGTGGTGCTAGATGTCTCGTCAGGAGCCGGAGCGCTGGTATACCCGAAGGAAGGTCGGCGTGAGAAGGTGGTGCTGGGAGCTGGGTCGCTTGCCTGCAGCTACCGTGCTGAATGTGTGGCGATGGAAGCAGGCTTGAAGAGGCTCGTGGAAGTCATTGAGCTGAGTAAGACACACAGGACGCGGGTGGTGGCATTCACAGACTCGCTGTCGCTGCTGATGGCGTTGAACACTGGTCCTGCAGCGGTGGAGGACGCGATACTGAGGCGCATCTGGGACCTCATACTGCGCATTGTGCGGCTCCGCGTGTCCGTCAACTTCCAGTTCGTCTTCTCGCATTGCGGTGTGCCACGAAACGAGGCGGCAGACAAGGCAGCTGAGCAGGGAAACGCGAAGCCGCAGTCCTATCCGGCGTGGATCACAGACATCGTCACTGGTGTGGAGAGGCAGGTGCGGAACGAGATGTACAGGGCCTTTGAGGAGGGTCGGATGCCACGCACGCATCGCAGTGCGCTTCTCGATCACGTCCGGCCAGCACCAAAGCACACCAAGGTAGATCGTCTGGGTGAGTCGTTGTTGGCGCAGTTCAGAACGGGCACCTCGAAGCATTTCGGGTGGCTACATAGGGTGCTCACACGCAAGATGGACCAGCTGGAGTGCAGATGGTGCAGCGCCCAGGACGCAACGAGGGACGCAGCAGAGGAACACCCTTCGCCAGTGACAGTGGCAGACAGCGAGGCTGCACCCGACCTTGGGATAGCGACCACGCAGAGCGACCCAATAATCTGCCCGTTATGCAACATGGTCTGTGCGCGTCGGCAGGCAGGTGTAGTGCACCTAGTAAAGATTCATGGTCTGGAGAGGGATTGTGCATTGGCACTGACCAAGAAAGCTAGGCGCGCAGCACTGACGTACAAGAATGGATACACCTGCCATGTGTGCGGGGAGGACTTTGAGCGGCGGGGGTTACTTGTGGAGCACATGGCAACGCACCCACCGGATGTGGTGCCAACTGTCGAGAAACGCCCAAAAAGACCCAGGGAAGACGACACGGCCGACGATGGCAACGCGCTCAAGTGCCCCTGGTGCGCGAAGAAGTATACAGCGCACGCGTGGCTGCGGAAGCACATGTTACAGAAGCACCCGGAGAAGCAGCTATAGAGAGGAGGCGAAGAGGCTCAAGATGCCCTCGTGAGTGATGGTGAGGCAGAGCAGGAGGAGCAGCAGCAGACGGAATTTGTATGCCAGCAGTGCCATCGCGTCCTCAAGAGCAAGACGTGGCTCACCAGGCACAAGTGCGAACCCACCTCTATCATAAACTCGGAAGACTCGAACGTGGCGGAGCAGTCAGTCACAGCAGCGTGTCCCATTTGTAGCAAGGAGTATCACTATAGGTGGCTGCTGCGGCATATGCTGACGAAGCATCCGGGCCACGACGAGTCATTACGTCCTCAGCCACGCGCGAAGACCAAGCGAAAGGAGATGAGATCAGAGGCTCAGGCACAGGGTGAAGGGAGTGGGCCATTGGGGTCGGCAGGGGATGGGGACGGGGATGCGGAGAGACCGCGGAAACGTCCCCGAGTGGGTCGCCACACTGAAGAGGAAGAAGGGAGAGATTATGTGTGTGGCAGGTGCGGCAGCGCGTACAAACAGTGGTACTCACTGGTTTGGCACACGCGCACGCATCATAAAAACGCTACGACAGTGAAGCGGAAAATGAAGGACGGTACGGTAGCGGTGACACCCCTCTTGCAACGATCACTCCAATGCCCATACTGCCCAATGAAGTGTGCGCTAAAACAGTACCTCACAATGCACCTGCAGGCGAAGCATGGCCAACCGAGACGGGAGGCCAGGCACAACTCGCTGAAGGTTGAGTGCAGGGAGTCTGCGGCGCACCTCCTGGAGTGCCCAAGCTTGCGAGAACTAAGGAAGAAGCACGGTCTGGAAACCCTGAAGGACGGGGAGTTGTTCTTCAGTGCTCAACTGGCCAGCTTCTTGAAGGAACTCTTCAAGCTGGAGAGCCCATCCGCCCCCACACCTGATGAACCAAAATTGAGACCTGCTCGAGCCGTAAAAAGGCATCGCTCGCCCACGGAGCTGGATACCACCTACCCCCCCTCTGCGGTAGCGAAGCGGATTGGGGTGTGCACTGCAAGAGGCATGCGAAAGCGTGTCCGGGAAGCCGACTCGCCATCCAAGGCAATCTGCTTCAAAGTTCCGCTGGATGAAGCGAGGATGAGATCGGGGCTGCGTTCAACGTCCCCTGCTGGTCTGCAGAGTCGGGGGAGCAGCCGTGAGTCTAGCGCAGCACGAGCAGATTAAAAGCACAATGAAAAAAAAAAAAAAATAAAGGCAATACGGCGCAAGAATGCTTTAGTTGTGTCTGTTGCTTGCGCCTAATTTTTGCACTTGCACATCTTGATCGCACTGATTAGTTGGGCGACTTGTCCTCCGCAACTGCACAGTGACAGAAATCGGAACAACAGTGAGCGAAATATAAACAAGTGATGCTCCTACAGAGAACTGCGAGTTTGGACTTTGCGATTGTTTGTTGGCTGGACAGCCGTGTTCAATACGTGTGCCTAAGTGTGGAGATTCAAGAACATCTGTGCTCATTTGCTTACTTTATATGTTGCTGCATGCCCTGCAGTGGGGCGGCACGTGGATGAAGAAAAATAGCTGGCAGTACCAGCAACAAATTGGCGTGCACGCACCATTGAGTGCTGTTTGCAGTTTAACGAAGGGCAAGTGCTCGGAAAGACTTTTTTACGCTTGCGGCGATAAAGGATGTGTTAGACTATGCGGTAAGCATCTATGTTAATACGCTTAAATCACTTTAAGGCGCTTTAAGCCGCACGACAATGGCACAACCTTTTGGCGTTTTCATTGGGTGTTACTGTACAGCAGGTCAAGATGCCGCCGCTGAATCTGTGCGCCTTGACACAGAACGCACGGGTACACTTGCAACCCATCGAACGTTGGTGTGCAACTCTTACTACATTCATCAGTTTATTTATGCTGTCTTTTCCTAAATGTACAAAACGACGGGTCCGCTTTTGAGATTCGCAGTTTTTTCATTGTGCCTTCCGTTTCTGTTATGTTTTACATTTGAACTTCTGGTTACAATACAAGGAATACGAAATTGCAGTCAAAATGTGGCACGCTTCTGCAACTTGGTCTACACTCCTCGTGGTCGTGCTGGTTTTTGGCCCTGTAAGTTGTCATTCCTGAAACATTACGATTGGGAATTGTGATGGGAGCGTGACTTCTGTGAGGCAGTTAGTGTTATCGTTAGCTAAATCAGGGTCTATGAATCTGGAGCCGACTTGTCGACTGCAGTTGAGGATGAATTAAATGTGCTCTTAAGCCTGCCCATCGATAAAATGAACGCTGCGCGACCACTTCTCGTGCGCCTTTTGGGTAAAAGATAAGAGGTCGCATCTCTTATAAGTGGAGCATGGTGGCGCGGGCGACATTATTAAAAAAATTACGAGGAACGCAACAGCTGTGCTAAGAGAATGGGAGTTGTATGGGGTACGGCTGAACGCGGCGCGCGCATCTGTCAACAAAACAAAGCCCACATTAGACGCTGGAAGGCAGGCGATACGGTGGGGAATGAGGAAAATGTACAATGGCCAAGAATCGCTTACAATTGAGTTTCACTCGATGTTGGATGAAATGATGAGCGAGTGCAGTAAGTACGGATGTGGAGAGACAAAAAGCGCGAGCTTGATTAATAATGCGGCGAAGCTCCCGACAAATTCCATCAGTGCGCTAAGGGAGTGAAGGACTAACGCAGTACGGTTGCTAGACAACTGTTTGGAAGCAAAGATGGGAAAAGGTTGCGGTTTTTTTCCCGCCTGGACTATAGAGCGCCCAAAGGTGTGGAGGACGGCAAGGTGAAGTCAGTTAATAAGACCCTGAGGGACTGATTCGTGGATGCCATCGTTTCGATGTGGGACGTAAATTCTGGAGTGCTGAAAGTGCAGATCCGCGCTGTGGTGAATGAAACGAAGACGGAGAGTGCTTTGAGAGCTTCCGTGAGAGAGGGGACTTCGGCGGCTTGCCAAAAGATTTAAAGAGTTATACAATTTTCGAAACGGTGTCAATGTACTCAAAAATAAGCATGAAGTGTAGTTGAATCCAACACTACTTGCTGCTGTAGTACGCTTGCGTGGTTTATAGTGTAATATTGTGTGTGCCACTGCCAGTGTCAAAGAATTTTATAAAAAGGCCGCCTCTGTTACAAATTGGGTAGAGCATAGCGCTGTGGGTGCCTTTATCGCAAACGCCATATGTTTTTTGGAGGAAGCTAATGCCCTTTTGGCCGAAGAAAAAAATATTAATGAAGCGTAGTCACTAATAAACAGAATGAGTGTTTCCATTGAAAAGGGATGGAGACTGCTGAGCCGTAGTGTTGATGATGGCGGTTTCGAGGGTTCACACAATTATGCGACGTGGGACCAGTCGATGGACAGCAGGGTGTCGACCAAACTTTACCACGGATTGCAGCTTATGAATGTTAGTGACGCTGTAGAGAAGCAACTGGCATCAGTTGAGGAAGAAGGTACAGCTTGGAGTAGTTCTACTGGAGCGGCATAGTCACTTGCAGAAAGCCATTTTTTTATGTTCTAACGCTAAGCGCGACGTGAGTGCTACCATGGTGGCTGTTTTTAGGCTGAAGTATGGATTTCTGTGTAATTTTCGGGAACGACTTCACAAGGACCAATGCCGGGCAAAAGGCGTCTTGTGGTAAGTGCGTGAAGTGTTCAGTAGCACGCTGCATGTGGTTCAGCAATACAAAGACATTGGCAAAAACACAAGTGCATTGCGAGATGCGAGCACAAAAGAGCGTTCCGAGGCCGAGTATGACTTACAAAACGGTGACCAGATAGTTCGTTGTTCCTGTTTATCGCTAAAAGATGTACTTCTATCTGCTAATTTTCTAGAGAGCTCGTACACGAACACTATTCGACTGGATAAGACCTTTACGGCCACAAAACCATCTGTGTGGAAGGCGGAAGTGATGAGTGCAACCATGTGAATGACTGCCAAGGTGTTCGGCGTCGCTAAAATGGCGGCCAAAGCGCTTTTAGAAAGCAGGAAGGAACTCACTCATTTTCAAATGCTGAGCAGTGAAGTGCAAAGTGTGTTGGGCAAAGTCCGATTCACAGTTAACTACTCGGTAAAAGTGGCCAATGAGGTCGTAACAGCACTAGCAGTGGCACTGAAAATGGAAGTGTCGATTCTCGCCTACGAACGAGAATTAGAATCAGTTATGACATGGCCTCTCCTCGCAGTTGAATATGTTGTAAGGAACTGAAGGTGCGGTGAGGGCCGGAAAGCGGGGGGTTGAACCTTCAATCACCAGTTTTGACTGCGAAGTTGGTGTGCTGTTGCGGGATTGGAGCGTTTCTGAAGACTTTGAATTTGTAAACGGTGAGGCGCGCATGACCAATTTACTAAAAGACACTGTCACAGTCGTTAAGAAAATCACTGAACAACGAGAAGTGAAAATTGGTGTGACTCTGGATGCTTTTCTGCATATTCGAGACGTTATTTCTGAGAAGCTCAAATAGCGAAGGGATCTGTTCGAATCGACTCGAGCACAGCACGCGGGTCTGCGGGTGGAGGTACTTAAAGTGTCGATTGAAACACGCGCCTCCTTGTTTGAAACGTTGAAATTTAAGAAATAAGAGCAATCGCCCTCTTATGCGTCAAATGAACTGCTGCAGGATGCAAGAGAAACTGTGGTGTGACACTCGCTTTACGTGCGGCTGTTCCATCTGTTTAACCGTAGCTAAGTGCTGCTAATTCCAAACTTAACAAAACCTGGCCATTCCTTGCTGCCTTTGTTGTTTGTTGTATGTTGTTGATATACGAAAAAGCCGGCACTGACTTGTACATTTTTATATGCACATTTTAAAAGGCGCGCGGTGAGCCATCAAGTAGCCGTGTAACATACACCTGGTGACGCCGTGGCGTTCTTGGTGGTTAAACGAATATTTATGATTCTAATGGTTTTTTATTCGGCTAAATTCACAAAGCTCTGAGCCATTACGGAGTCAGTGCCATTTTGGGGAAGTCGTTTCACCTTTGTGCACTTGAACTCCTGCACTGTCCTCGTACATTGGCATTTTCTCACTTTTAACGCGCCTTTCTATGCAAATCAATTGGTCATATAACTTTTCCCGAAGCCTGCTCAATTCTGCGCAGTGGGGCTGTAAAGAGACTAGGGCAGTTGCCACGGAAGTCCAAGGAAACATGTGCACTCATATCGTGCTATTGCCTGAAGCGATTTGCGCCATTGTTTAGCACTGACACGCTTTTATTTTTTATTTATTTTGAGCGGACGCTTTTTTACATGGAATCTAAAGCTTCTCGGTGTTGCATTGTGGCACTATCACTGTTTATACAAAGTTACCACGGCAAAAAACTGCTTTTGTGTGGAGCGCCTTACATGACTTGCAGTCACAGACAGTGCCCGTTGTATTGCCGTCAATCCTGCATAATCGTGAAATGGCTCATCATCGGCACCCGTGGGAGTTTGCCTTTGCTATGTTATTGGGTGTTGAATGCGGCGCTTTCGTGACATCTTGCCGACTGATAGCTGGAGTCAACAAAACTGACCTGAGGTGGATGGCCAAGTATGGGAACGTACATCTTTCTTGCGCGCACAGGATAAGCATGGCACTTGTGCTATTCCACAGTGCTCCTGGATATTGCTTGTGTGCTGTATTAGAGTTTTTGTGTGTTGTAAAATGGACGCTGGTCTGTGTACTAGAATGGGCCATGATCTGACGCTTAAAAATCGTTTTGCAGCCGTCTCCAGTGAGGTGGGCGCTCGTTGCACTTTGCCGCCTTATTACGAAACGCAAGAAGTGTATACCGGTGGTGTTATCGACATGCGGCTTGTTAGTGCCGTTTGCCGAACAAAGTGCACGTTTGTTGGCGTCCTGCTCTCTAAATAAGTGGAAAAGTGTAGCGTGCTTTTTAGATCTTGTACTTTACGGCATCGCTGCCAGTTAAAATAATGCAAAAGTAACGATGGTAACGCGACGGCTCTCCGTGTGCCGCTTTCTATTTTTTCCGCAGTAAAGCATAGAGTTATTCACCTTTAAAAGACTACGCATTGAATGAATGAGGACACACCGCGAAGATGGATCAGTTTTGTTTTGTTTCAACACAGTCATAAGTTGCGCATCGCTAATCCGTAGGAAAGCACGTTGATTCACAAGAGTGTGGCTCGTGCTGCGTTGCTGCGCACCTTAAACTAGCGCGTGGAATCGTCTGATTTCTCGTCCCGAGTGGCCGCCCGTCAGTCGTGCGGACATGCGAGTGCACGCGTCGTGGTTGTTTTTGCTACGCAGTGTGCTTCACGAATGGGCGTTGCGGATGTGCACGGCATGCTGTGATTGAGTTGTGCATTGCATTGTTCTCAAGATGTATTTATTGGGGGGACAGAACAAAGAGGGAATATTACACGGACACTGTGGCCGCATCGCTGTAGCTCGTGGGTGACAAACGTGCATGTTCTGTGTCATCAATTGTACGCAGCAGTTTCGCACAGAGAGAATCTGGAGTGAGTGCTCCCTGTACATTTCCCTGACGCTTTCTTGTGCGGCGCTTCATTAGGTACACTTCTGTCTGTGTTTGAGGGTCAAGCAAGTCATTACATAACAGTGTTTTTTTCAATCTTCCATTTCTCTGTGTGAATTTGAACCGGTTCTCACTTTCTTGTCGCCTCAGCACGTAGACTAGCATATTTCTATTGCCGTTTCGAACCTGTTGACACGGTGCTGCGATGGGTAAACCCGTGTGGCTCTTTGTTGTAGTTTTGTGTCTTTTGGCGTGCAGCACCAACGTACTGTCGCTGGCAGACACCGTCGGGCAGGACAGTGGCATTGCCATGGCGGCGTGCCAGATGGGAAGGGGTTACTTGCACGTGAAGAGCGTTTTCGGTGCCTTCGATGCGGTACTGGACAAAATGAAGGCAGCATCTCTGGAGCTGCAGGAAAGAGCAAAGAAACTGCAAGCTTCTGAAGCCAGCGGTTCAACAGCGCAGGTTGAGGCGGGGCGGGCGTATGATAAAATTGCTGACGCCCATTGGAGGGTGCTGAATGCCCGCCGTGATATTAAGCGCTTTGACTCCAAAATTACCGAAGGGGAGTTCAACAACTACTTCTATTGGGGAGACGAGCTGGGCTTCCGAGATGCGTTTTTCAGATGCAGAACTGAGGTGAAGGAGCATGTCCAAGTGATTGGGTACATGGAGTACATTGAAGATGCCTCCGCTGACACGTATGGTTGGAAGGAGAGAGTGCGGAAGAATTGGGAAGATAAAAAAATGGACGTGGTGGGGCTCCTCTCCATTGAGCATGACAGAAGCTACGCGCTTGAGCGCGTTAGCAGAGACTTTAGGCACTTCATGGAGGAGATGCTCGTGAACTTTGGCACAGTGTTTTACTATTACCGTTTGGCCCGAACACAGCTTACTGTGGCCGAGTCCGCGGTGGCCGCTATTGCTGGCAGAGTTCTCACAAAGAAGGCAGCCGAATGCGAGGAAGTGACTGCTGCACATGTGGCGCACAACGAACCTGATTCGAGGTACGTCCGTTGCGTGGAATTTCAGTCCAGAGTGAGGGAACTGCAAGCAAGGAAGATGCAGCAAAATCAAACGAGTAGGGCTACTTACCCACGAGACGAGGCAGGCAGCGATGCGTCACAGGCACAAACACAGACACAGTCGCTGCTTGCCTTCTCGCCCTCTTCCACATTGCCGACTTCACCTTCGACGCTGTCAGCACCGGCGCCACCTCCTGCGATTTCTCAACAAAGTCGAGACGCTTTAATTCATGTGGACGGTAGTGACCTGGAGCTGATTGAGTTGGCGCTGGAGGAAAGTCCAAACACCGTAGTGAGATCCGGCGGTGTGGGCACCTCAACGTTGGTAATAGCGTTTACCATCCCGCTAGCCATTCTGCTTGGATCGGTTCTGGTGTACATGGCGCTCCGTGTGCACAGATTGGCGAAGCAACCTTCCGCTTTGCCGTGAAAAGGGGTACGCCAAGTGGAATAAACTGAAATTGTCAACTCAGCCCGCATGCTGAGTGCTATTGGTGTCTGACTGTTATGTACCATACATTTGTGCGTAAACCCGCAGTAACGCTGCAATTAGATGTTTAAATGTATTTTTGTTCTCTATTAAATGTATCTTGTAGACCACCTTGCTGTGTCGAAATGTTAGCGACGGCCTGGTCCTTCTTGCCGCCATTCTAGAGACCAGACTCTAGCTTTTGTCAATTTCTAGAGGGTTTTAGAGTCATTTTTGTGGTAGAAATTTAAAAGTTTTGCTTGTCCTTCTTGTGTTTTGTTTTTTGCTTGTCTAGTGGAATGGAACGCCACCACTCGCATGTTAGGAGTTTTTGCAGGCGCTGGAATGGTCTGTTTTATCCCTACAGCGCCGCCTGTGCGTCTCTGTTCGTTTATTCACCCATCAGTTTTTTTTTGATTAGTCGTCTTGTCGTATGACAGCAGTCCCTTCTTCCTTTCCATTGACGCGCCGAGCATCACTTCTCCCAACTAGCACAGCCTCTTTTTTGCACCAGTTGTTTGCTAGACAATACAGTACCGTAGATATGACACAATAATGATGTGATGACAGGGTCTGTTGCCAGTGGCAACTCTGCGTCAGAGAGTGTGGTGGGACTGGCGGCTATAGTGGATTATGCGCTCGGTGCGCTCTCTGAACAATACAAGTTGTTTCCGTGTCTTTAATAGATGGGCTATCGGCGCCCCAGTCGAAAGAGAATGTAACACGTGTAGTAAGAGACGCTGAGTAGATTTTGTGGGCTACACTTTTCACAATGGCGGACTATAAAAGATTTAAAGTTTTACCGTGTAGAAAGACGCAGCAAGCACTGCTGCGCAACGTGGCTTGATAGTCGCGCATTCCATCGCGGCATCGTCGAATGCACTAGAATGTGCGCCTTGCCGTAATCCCCTCGAGCTTGTAGGCGGTCTAAAGCGATTGGCACGCGTTACAGTTCTTGTGCGCTTTCTCATCAGTGAAAGGTTAATCCACATCAATTTTCTCTGATCTGTTTCACCTTTCTCCGATGCACGCTCAGACACAATCTCGGGGAGCGTGGTGCGTTTGCCGCCCATCCATCAAAGAGGTCGCGGCAGTAGATTTAGTAGTTGGCTGAGTTCCAAAGCTAATTTTTAGGGTCGCCTGACAGACGCGGCTTTCATGTGCCTATTCAACCGCGTGTACAGACCCAAGTATTCCACTGCACGCCCTTAAAATTCCAGCAGACAGACAGCGTTGCCATTGAGCTTTATGAGCGAATTACGGCAACGAAGAAGATTAAAAACGTCTCATTTGTTTTGCCGTGTTTCAAGGGCCATATAATAGAAAATGAATAAGACAGTCCAACTGCATATGTTCTTCTCTTCTTTTAAGCAAAGCGCATCAACGGTGAACTGCATCCAGCTTCTTCCAATACATATTGAATGCTTTTCAAAGGTGCCTACTATTTGTCGTCACCATCACTTCGCTACGGCTTTTCTTACATAACGTTTTGAGAAAATGAACAAGCTACAAAAGCAGTAAATTACGCCTGAATCTCCAGCCATTAAACCCCAGTTCCAAAAAAAAACGGACACCAGATGAAAGTGTTGCAGCACGACAATCAATTGATTGCACATCAGTAAAATGTTACACGTGCAACGTAATCAGACTAAGTTAAAGAACAGTCACACCCGCTATACGGCCGTTATGCCTTCTCACTGTTCTCAAAGTGCACTTGCTAAAGTGTACTCAATTTCCACCGCCAAAAATTCCCCTCCAGTGGCCCTGATTAGCTAATGCCACCACAAGCATAGCGTCGTTGTGTGCAGTGTCATTTTCACTCATCTTCCACGCCTCTCGTACAGTGTCATCACAGACCACTGCCAAATATAGGCGCAGTGGTGCGTGTCTCTCGCGCCTTCCTGTAACTGTGTTTCAGTTTTTTATGGGTACAGCTAACTACCATAAGCGACCACGCCTTTTTGCGCCCCATCATACAGGAAAGAAAAGTATCCGTGTGGTGTTCGGCATGGAAGGTCGTTGACTGATACATGAGTCAACGATCACAAATCCGAAGAAGCGGAAGTGCTACTTTCCGTAGTATTTAGAGGCTCGACAAGCAACAAAATCATGATCAAAGATAAAATTGGTGTTACATCGATGCCAATGAGTTGAAAATGTTGATAAAAAGCGCTATGGCAATAAGAAAGCGTACCTAAATTCTCGAAATGTTTTTCATGAAGATAAAGCTTACACTGTTGACACCGGACACCTCAACACGATGCCAGGGTCCGGTCCTCTGAATAGGAGGAACCCAAGCGCCCGCACCATGCCTGGTCCGACAGGACTGTGGCGGGCAAGAGGCTGACGGCTACCAGAGAGGAAGTGTGCAGCACCACCGGCACTCTGGGGAGAATGAAGTTGTTCGAATACTTCCCTGCACGTGCGGGCGTGCTACGTTAGATGCGTGGCGGCTTATGCTGCTTCTCCACGGGGACGTTGAGCGCAATCCTGGTCCTAAGATACGCGGAGCCCAGTGGAACTCTGGGGGTCTCTCCCAGGCGAAGCGGGTTGCCCCAGAGAGGAAGCTTCATGAGGCCATGGTTTTGTTCTGTCTCTTGCAGGAGACACACCTGGCGTCGGCAGAGTGTGCCGCGCTAAAAATAGGTGGATACCAGCACATGGGGCAGGCGAGGACGCCTCACGGGGGCGGGGTATCGATTTTGGTTAGAGAAGGAGTGGGTGTAGAGGTGGGCGTTCTAGAAAAGAAGGTTCCGGAGAGAGCGACAGTGACACTGCGGTTCTCAGCCAATGTGAGTCTCACGATCGCATCGGCGCACTTCTCCAGAAGGACAGACGTTTCAAGCGAGTCGCTGGACACCTTGCTGGGAGCAAGCGGGGCATTTGTAGTATGACAGGGCGTGAACTCACACCGCGCATCGTGGGATCCGACACGTCCGAGTGACGACAAGGGACAGTGCATAGTTGACTGGTGCGTGCAGAACGACTTGTCGATTGCCAAAAGCGGATCGGCCAGCAGGCGGCAGTCGGGCACGGCAGCACTGTCGTCACTGGACATCACGCTGCGCAGAGACTTAGAGATCTCTAACTTGAAGCTCGAACTGAGCCCGGACAGTGACCACTATTGGATCACGTTCGATGTGTTCGTGGGCACCAACCTGAACGCGATTGCTCCCTCCAAACCCGCCCGTGCACTGTACGCGTGGAACAAGGCGAGGTGGAACGAGTTTGGAAAACTAAGTGACGAGTTTGTATTCCGAGGAATGAATAGGTCGGCCAATGGCGCGGATGCCATGAATGAGGCGGTGTAGAGACGTATCTTGCCGCAAAGAGGACAGCTCCCAAGGGCAAGGGTGTGGCGCCGCCGTTCTGGACGCCGGAGCTGACGAAGCTGGACAAGACTGTTCAGGGGTGCAAGAACGAACGGAAGCGGGATGCACTGGTTCGCTGGCGGAGGAAGGTGCTTGGCGACAAGGCGCTAGGGCGATGGAAGGAGAATGTAGCAAAGCTGTTGGCTACGCATTCGGTGAACTGGAACCTGGTGAAGTCGATATACGCGTCGCGGCCGCTGACGTCGCCGGTACTGTTGGTGGACGGTCATCCGCCGACCAAGCACCAGCAGGCGCAAGCATTGGCCCAAATGCACATGGCCAGGTCAACGAAGACAACACACGCACCAGAAATGAAGATACCGAGCACCAGGCGAAGCACATTCCAACCCATCACCGAGGCACAGTTGGACGTTGCGCTGCGTGAGTTGTCTTCTGGCACGGCGCCGGGCGATAACGGGATCCACTTTGAGGAGCTGAAGCAGCTAGGCAGGGTATCAAGAAGGTGCATCTTGCGTCTGTTCAACTGCAGCTTGCGCGCGGGGCAGGCGCCAGGCAAGTGGAGGCACGGCATCGTAGTACCTGTGCTGAAGCCCAAAAAGCCGGCAAACAGCATCGCGTCCTTTCGGCCGGTGACACTTACGAGCACGCTGTGTAAGCTAATGGAACGCATCGTGGCGCGCCGCGTTAGGGATTGCATTGGTGACAAGATGAAACCGAGGCAGGCCGGGATCAGGCCGGTGCGATCGACGCTAGATGCGCTCATGCAGGTGACAAGTGCTGTGCGGCGAAGGAAGGATGGCGAGAAGACGGCGGCTGTGTCCATTGACTATGCGCGTGCCTTTGATTCAGTGGATCGCGGCTGCATTGTCAAGGAGATACTGTCCTCTTGCGTGGAGAAGCATCTGGTGGCGTGCATCGCTGGCTTTCTGCAGGGGCGCACGGCGAAGGTGAGGGTGAACAACACGTTGTCGGAGGATGTCAGCCTCACCTGCGGCGTTCCTCAAGGCTCTATACTGTGGCCGCTTTCGTTTACTTTCACGGCGGATTCGGTGGGTAGGCGAATAAGCTTCATCCCTGTACTGCAGCATGGTTTCTTTGCGGACGGCCTCGCAATTGTGTGCAAAAGCGCTGAGCTGGGCGAAGTTCAGCAAACCATCCAGCAGGGATCGGACTGCATCACGAACTGGTCGGCGGAGTACTACATGGAGGTGTCTGCGGCGAAGCATGAGTGCACGCTATTCGGTGCGTGGAAAACGAACCTATTGAGACTGAAGGTAGGAGAGACTGCACTAAAGGAGGTGCGCACGCCGCAGCTGCCAGGTCTCACCATGCAGCCGCACAAGGGGCTGAGCAAGCATGTGATGTGCATGAAGGCAGCGGCCAACACGCGTCTCATGGAGCTCAGAGCAGTGGCGTCGCCTGAGTGGGGTCCGGATAGGGAGAAGCTGCGCGCATTTTACCTTGCACTGGTACAGGCCAGGATGTGCTACGGATTTGCGTCGTGGTGGTTCGATACTTCGCTGTCGGATCGCGAGCGGTTGGAGAGGGTTCAGACACACGCGGCACACATAGTTGCGTGCATTCCAAAAGCTGCCAATCGGGCGGATGCCCTGCGCGAGGCAAGGCTGAAGCCGATCAACGAGGTGGCACATCGGAGAGCGTTAGAATACTACCTGTGCCTGAAGGCCAAAGGTCCAGTGCACGCGCAAGTGGCGGAGAGCATCTTCCCGCCCGAACAACCAATCCACGTCAGGCTGGAGAAGGTGCAAAACTTGTGCAGCACCATAGATAACCCCGAAAAAACACACGACGCGAAGGTGTTGCAGTGGGCCAGGCGGGTTCATTTCAACATCACCACGCCGGCCGGACTCAAGGCGGACGCACCAGAGAAGGACAAGAAGGTGCACACTATGTTGCGTGTGCAGGGGTTCAGGGGCTTTGACTATCAGGTGTGGACGGACGGGTCTGTGGTGGCGGATGTCTCGTCAGGGGCTGGAGCGCTGGTATGCCCGAAGGACGGTCGGCGTGAGAAGGTGGTGCTGGGAGCTGGGTCGCTTGCCTGCAGCTACCGTGCGGAATGTGTGGCGATGGAAGCAGGCTTGAAGAGGCTCGTGAACGCCATTGCGCTGAGCAAGACACACAGGACGCGGGTGGTGGCATTTACAGACTCGTTGTCGCTGCTGATGGCGTTGAACACTGGTCCTGCAGCGGTGGAGGACGCGATTCTGAGGCGCATCTGGGACCTCATACTACACATTGTGCGGCTCCGCGTGTCCTTCAACTTCCAGTTCGTGTTTTCCCACTGTGGTGTACCACGTAACGAGGCGGCAGACGAGGGAGCTGAGCAGGGAAACGCAGGGCCGCAGTCGTATATGGGGTGGATCACTGACGTCGTCACTGGGGTAGAGAGCCAGGTGCGGAACGAGATGTACAGGGCCTTTGAGGATGGTCGGATGCCACGCACGCATCGCAGTGCGCTACTCGATCGCGTCCGGCCAGCACCAAAGCACTCCAATGTAGACCGTCTTGGTGAGTCGTTATTGGCGCAGTTCAGAACAGGCACCTCGAAGCATTTCGGGTGTTTACACAGAGTGCTCACACGCAACACGGACCGCCATGAGTGCAGATGGTGCAGCGCGCTGGTCGCAGCGAGTGGCGCAGCAGAGGAGTTCCCTTCGCCAGTGACAGTGAGAGTGGCAGGCAGAGAGACCGCAGCCGACCTTGGGGTAGCAACCAGGCAGAGCGACCCGATTATCTGCCCGCTGTGCAACATGGTTTGTGCGCGTCGGCAGACAGGAGTTGTGCACGTTGTAAAGATTCTCGATCTGGAGAGGGATTTCGCATTGTCACTGACCAAGAAAGCTAGGCGCGCAGCGCTGGTGTACAACAATGGATACACCTGCCACGCGTGCGGGGAGGACTTTGGGCGGCGGGGGCCACTCGTGGAGCAAATGGCAACGCACCCTCCGGATGTGGTGCCAACTGTCGAGGGACGTCGAAAAAGACACAGGGAAGAAGACACGGCCGACGATGGCAACGCGCTCAAGTGCCCCTGGTGCGCGAAGAAGTATACAGCGCACGCGTGGCTGCGGAAGCGCTTGTTACAAAAAAACCAGGAAAAGCAGTTATCGAGCGGCCCAAAGGAGGCTAAGGATGCACGCGTGAGTGATGGTGAGGCAGAGCAAGAGGAGCAGCAGCAGACGGAATTTGTATGCCAGCAGTGCCATCGCGTCCTCAAGAGCAAGACGTGGCTCACCAGGCACAAGTGCGAACCAGGCTGTATCATAAACTCGGAAGACTCAAAATTGGCGGCGCAGTCAGTCACAGTAGCGTGTCTCATTTGTGGCCAGGAGTGCCACTATAGATGATTGCTGCGGCACATGCTGACGAAGCATCCCCATCGAGAGGAGTCGTTACATCCTCAGCCACGCGCAAAGGCCAAGCAGACAGAGATGAGAGCAGTGGCCCAGGTAGAGGGCGAAGAGAGTGGAGCACTGGAGTCGCCAGGAGGCGGGGACGTAGACGTGGAAAGGCCACGGAAACGTCGCCTGGCGGGTCACCACACGGAAGACGAAGAGTGAAGAGACTATCTGTGTGACAGATGCAGCGGTGCCTGCAAGCAGTGGTCATCGCTGGTTTGGCGCACGCGCGTGCACGCATCACAAATATGCTACGGCAGTGAAGCGGAAAATGAAGGATGGCACGGTGGCGGTAACAGCTCTCTTAGAACGATCGCTCCAGTTCCCATTCTGCCCAGTGAAGCGCGCCCTTAAACAGTACCTTACAATGCACCTGCGGGTGAAGCACGGCCAAACGAGGCGGGAGGCCAGGCACACATCACTGTAGGTCGATTGCATGGAGTTTGCGGCGCGCGAGCAGGGAAAGTGCATATTTTAAAGAGGAAGAATTGTGCACTGGCAATCCGCAATTGTCGAATTCTGTGATCAACGTCCCGGAGCCTGCTACCAACATGTATCTTCCACTTTTTGTGCAGTGCGGGGTGTTTGTCAGATTTTGCGAATACAGGGTCGCAGGTTGACTAATAGAGCCGAATCCACGCAAGAGCTGCGGGTGTGCCGTTTCCCAGTAAGTCCAAGAGGCGTTGGCAAACTGGATTGCCTGAGGGGGTTCTTTTTGAGAGGCACCAGTGTTTGTTTCGAGAGTGGTGAGCCCGTTGAGCCGAGGAGTAGAAGCGAAACGGTGCCTGTGATTGCGTGCATGACAGAACTCAAATGTTTGCCGCGTGGCGGAGGTGCACAAAATCGGATACTGTCCTACATGTCGGCTGCGTTGGAGTCACCGGACACCGTGGCAAGTGACTTGAGTCCACTGGACGAGGGCATGCGATGGCGACTACGCTGCTGGACTGTTGTCCCTGATGGCGTTGGCGATGCTGCACTGCGTGTGCAACGAGGGTGCAACATTTACTGGCAGGTGTGTTTCCGAACGATTGAGGCCTGTTTGTTCGAATGCACGTGGACCGGCCGGTGATGCAGGTGCCGTGCCGAAGGTGCTGTGCGGGCCAATTCGAGAAGGTTGCCGTCTCAACGTGAGTTGTACTTCTTGTCACGCTGGGGTAACGTGGAGACTTGCGTGGCTGTTTGCTCAAGTTGTCCGATGCCAAGCTGACTAGGAGCTGGCGCTGCCTTGTTACTATACCTGTGAGTTTGGTGTAAATATGCTGCTGTTTAAACAACGGTAAGCGGAGCGGTGAGCGTGCCTCATGCAAAGCTGTGCGGACGTGTGACGCATAAGCGAGTGGCGCCGGTCGTTGAATGGTTGCGTCGTATGTTGACGGTGGAAGAGCGTGAGGTGCATGATCCCCGACGGTGATGGCAGTGCACATTTGTGTGATGGTGCGGCTGTGCGTTGGCTGACCAACTGTTGAGTGTGAAGCCGGAAGATGTCTAACGCGTGCTTTCTTTGTATTTTTTCTCTCTGTGTTGTGTGCTTATTGCACTGTGCATCGCTATTACCCTCGTTTCCTTTCGCCGGGTGTAGTGCACACATGACAAGGCCAAATGCCTAGAAAGCGGTCCACGCATCGTTCTGCACGTTTGCTGAGTGGCGCAGGAACGGTGCAGCGTAACCATTACAATGTGTGTAAGTGACGGTGCACTCGCACTTGAATTTGACGGGAGCCACTCGCTTTTTGGAAAATGCGATCATTTGCCAAAAAGCGACCATTACGCCGTGTGTGTGCATTTCTCATGGCGTGTGCACAAAATTATGTATTTTGCCTGGGCATACAAAGGAACAAGCAGTGGGCGTGGAGGCGCCGTGGCACGGTCCATGCGTGCTCTGACACGCAGCATGCGGCTCGCTGCTTGAGCGTGTGCTGTGTATCTGGCGTTTGCCCTGCAGAGCCCTAATTGAGGTAGTGCGAGGCCGTCGCGTCGTGCTCGCTGCGCATAATGTGCGCGCACCGACAGAACACGTTGGTGGCATAGTGCTGAGTTCCTGGAAAATTTCAAACAAGACTGCTCGCTTGCATTTATTGCAGTGGGGTTTTTACGAGGTTGTGCGCCGTAGTGCATTGTCTCGTGTTGTGCCATCGAAGGGCTTCACTGTCCCGCGGTGGCACGGCTGGCGAGACGCGTTCGCAAGACCGTGCCGCTTGTTCTGCTCAGTTTCTAGTAAGCGGCTGCGTTTTATTATTGTCGTTTCCCGTGCCGCCGCTGTTTGTTTTGGTGAGGAGTTTCATCCCAAATAAAAGCGCCTGTGGTTCCTCGATGGCAGCACGAAGCGATACGCGCGGCGTGCTCTGGCGACCGTCAGGCGTGTGCGTGTGCTGCGCGCACACAGGGGAGCGAGGAAACTGCCCACAGACGAGGCAGTGTTCGCGACTCTCCGTGTCGGACTGCGGGACCCGGTGTGCAGTCGTCGCCGCACACACGCCCTGCTCTCACCGAGGCTGGCGGCCAATTTTTAATGCATGTGCGTCGCTTGTTTTTGCCTTGTGGCGTGCCTTGCAGGCGAGCGACGTTATGTTCTTGGTCGTGCTGCTGCACGGTACCATCACTGGCACGCCAGCGTGCCATAGGGAGGTGCCTGTCTTATGTACCGGTGCTGCGCGGAGATGTCATCCTTTTGAGCGGCGTCTTTTCACGCGTTGCATCGACGGGACCAGAAGATTCGCCGCCAGGCCGTGATAATATTACTTGTTGTCTGTGTACTTGTGGCGACTTTCCGACCTCCATGTCGATTTATGTTGAGGGGTTCTACTCGACGCATGCAAGATGTAGCGTTACTTGTGCTATTGAACCAGCGGTGTGTGCGGGTGACATGCGCTCGTTGCTTTACGTGAGTGTGTGTGTAGTGTCTGCCGTTGAATTCTATTTTCAATTTCGTTATTTCTGTTGTCGCTTGCCGGGATGAGATGGGACTATAATGAAGAGGAATCGTGATGAGCAGCGTTCCCCGTAACCAGCTGATGTATTTCAGTTGACCCGTGGCGCCGCGAGACTGCCACTCTGTACGAGGCTGGCTGTCACTTCCACAAGAATAAAAATGGAAGTGAATGTGCGTGTGTGCGCATCTTGTGAGTTTTCCATTGCTGTACCCTCGAACTGCGCATCTCTTTGAGCCATTGGGCTGTGGTGCTTCGTGGTCCATTTCGTGTTCGCAGTACAAGCAGTACTTTTGTGTCAGCTGCTGGACAACGATTTGTGTGAATGTGACGCCAGCAGGAATGGGCGTGGCAGTGTGGTGCTGTGCGTGTGAGGTTTGCTTGCATCCATTGCGTGGCGCTTTCGCAACGCTTAATTAGTGCTTTTGTAGTGCAGTTGTTGTGCGAAAAACCTGTTGTGAGTGCACAGTGCGTTGAAAAAATCATCGTTCGAGCGCTGTGCTCGCCTCCACATGCGTGCACTCCGCACACGCCTGATGAACACGTGACGCGCCGCCTTTTTATTCCGCCAGTGCCCACACTAACGCCCTTCCTTCCTGCGTGCCCCGCCACTGACGGTTGCGCACACGCCACTTGTTCCATAATGTCTTATTTGTTGACTTTGTCATCTAACCCTCCATTTCTTTATTTTAGTTTATTTATTCTATCGTGATTTTGTGTGCACACTCAGAGTGTGTAGGTCAAGAAAGGGTATACTGACGCAAGCATGGCTGAAAGAAATCAACTTGCCGGACCAAATGATGGTGTCGGTGCCACTGAGCCTCCCTTGGTGCGAGCGCGTTTGGAGGACGTGCCTTGCCCGCGGTGTACGATGGGCAGCTGTGTGAGGACTGTGTTGTTGGATTGTGCTCGACTAACTGATAATAAGATGCTGAGCGAGTGTCTTGAGCATGCTGGCTATCATGGACCAGATATTAACGTTGATAAGAGGATGGATATCGTGATCCAGGAGCCAGAGCAGTTCATCCATGACGAAAACATACGCAGGCATGTCTTGAGCCTTCCCGAGTGTCAAACGTACGCGGCTGTTTACAGTGTTGTTCCACTGCTTGAAGTAAAAGGAATAACAGGTCTTCGGCAATGGGACGATGCCGCTGAAAATACGGACGCCAAGCGCGCAGTGAGAGGCGAGTTAGCGGATGAGCGGCTGTGGAACAAGATCCGTGATCTTATGGACGCCGCGTTTAATTCTGTTAAGGACGCTGAGGCGAGGAAGAAGGAGAGGAAGAGGGAACGGGAAATTGAAATTGAAAGAAAGAGGGTTCGAAATACTGGTAACGCAGCAGTTGGAGTGATTCTCGGTGCCTTCGAGTCCGTGTTTGAAGCGACGTGGAACCACGTTTTGTCTGGGCAGGAAGGCCGCCCGCTTGGCATGCGCTTGGTTGACGGTCTACCAAAAACCGTTTGGTCTGATGCTGAGGTGAACAGGACACCTTTGTCGTTACCAACTGAAAATGTCGATGATGTTCGTAATGACGGCCTCGAGTTGCTGGTGCTGACGTCCAAGAAGGGCTGGCCTTATACTAAGTTTGATGTTCCCAACAATGCGAATCTCACTCCTTTCCTAATGATGCGCACCACTGACGTTGTTGTCCGAAGGGAAGTTTTGCGTGTGTGGAACATTGTAAGGGCTTACTTGGACACGTGGCTTCTGCATAATAATGGCGAGCCAACGCTGTTCATTCTCGTTTGTTCGCCAGGCATTGGCAAGTCATTTGGTATGGAGTCGTACCTGCTTTACGAGCTGCTTCACTACGCACCCGACAGATTGGACTTTGTGGCTTCCCTCGCGGACGATAGAATGTACATCTTTTATTTACCGATAGGTGGTGAAGCTGGAAGAGTTGAGCGCAACAAAAAAGATGACGGTGGGGATTGTGTCATGGAACTTTCTGATGCCCCGCAGCGTGACATCTGCACCGCGACGGATGAATTTCCTCTCTCCTTTTCCCGTTCTAATCCCACAAAACAAGTGCTCGCTTTTTGGGCTGTTCGATGAAATTCTCTCCCGTGCAGGTTGTTTTCTGCTTTGCCCTTCCTTCCCCATCCCCCTTACGCACTCCTTCTACTTCCTCACAACTATGCCTGTCTAATTGTGTCTGCGAAAATCTTTGTACTCAAGGCCGCAAAAAAGCTTTTTCAGCACTCCGTTCCCTCTCCCTTAGTGTATCCACCCGTCCCAGTCTACACGTCACACCCTCGTCACCGCGCCTGTGCGTTCAGTGTTGGCCTGTTTTCTCCTCGCCCTCTCTGCGTGAGTCAAAGCACCCACGATTCAATTCCAACAGTTTCTCCACCTGTTTCAGGCTTCGTCGTGCCGCGCGTCAGGATAATCCTTGGTTTCATGACTCTGCCGCTGCGTCCTTCACCTTGTTCACGCCCTCTGCACCTCAGGCGGGCAAAATGTTCACCGCCTTGCCGCCTGCCATGTAGTACTCTGCACGTGCGCCGGCGAGTGTGCTAAATGACACGTCGGTACGAACATCGGTACACCAAAGAGACCACTGTCAATTAGCGCGTCGTCGTCAGCACGCGCTTCGCCGTGCCTCGCTTTATCCCTCTCACGTTCTGTGTCTAACCTCCGTCAGCTTTGCGGCGTTGGCCCACATTGCCGCCACAAAATCAAGGCACGCGAAGCAATCCGTTGCGTCTTTTGTCCTCCTGCCTCGGCGGCCACCGCTGTGTTTCCTTAAAATCCGGTGGCGTCTGTCGCAATGTACGCTTCCACTACCATTTTACCGTCTTCGCTTCGGTCTCGAAAGAATCTACGCTCGTCGACTGTCTCATGCGTGTCCCGTCGCTTCCTTGCAATGACGCGAACCGATTTCCTCCCGAGCGTACCTTTCCTGTTCTCGACAGCGTTGTTTTTCCGGACAACCCTTCCGCCACACCTTTTTCCAACACACAACCTTAGCACCGTCTGTCGACGTCTATCAGTCTATCAGCTCCGTTCGTTAACTCCATTCCCCTTGCATTCGTCCCTTAGTTGCTCAACCGCTCCCTGTATGCGCGGCGTCCGTCTACCCTTCCACCGCATCGCTTCCGCACTCAGCTTCATTTTTGTTTCTTGGCCCCGTCCGTGCCCAGCTCGTACGCCCCAGCCCGCGCGGGCGTCCCTCACGGTTCGGTCCTTGGGTGGTCTATGCGTCTGCGCGTTGTTCATAGGACTCGTCCCACCTCTCCTTTCTTGCGCGCCAAACGGCCTCTGTTTCTTAAATTAACGGATTCTCCCCTTCGCACACCGCTTCCCGCATTGTGTCGTCTTTTCCGCGCTTTCAGTCGTCCATTTTACCATCTGTGTCCCACTCCACTGCACCCCACTCCACTTCACACCTATTCTCTTCTTTTCATGCCGTCTCTTTTGCGGTCCCGGCTGTCTTGCGCGTTTCACTGCTTTTTTGTTGCACCCTTCCGCCTTTGGCTTTCTTCTTCACATTCCGCTCCTTACTTCCTACTAAATCCATGCCACATCCGTCCAAGTGACTGTTCCTTTTCCTTTCGCCCTCCCATTTCAAAACCGATTCTCATGCGCGTCCTTTGCTGCTTCTATGCCCGATCGCGTACTGCACCGCTCGTTTTTAGCAACCAGAACCTTTGTTCCCGGGTCACTCTGGTCCTACTTCGTGCAACTCTCCTCACTGTTTGTTCTGCTCTCGTCGCGGCTTCACCTTCCCGCGTCCTAGTCGGCCGAAAATTGTCTCGCCACCGACTCGTCACACGGTCGTAGTGCACTCCCCCCACAGGTTCCCCCGTCTCGCCGCTCCACGCAAAACCTATTCCCCAGTCCGCTGCGGACCTCGCGTTGCGGGGCTAACCCCCTTTTCCACATCCTAACAAAGCGCTTTACGTGCCCCCTGCTCTTCCGCGGCTCCTGGAGTCTGGTTGGTTTGTGCGGCTACCCTAAAGAACAGCCGCGTGCTCTTCACGCGTGTTGCCATTCCTCTGACCGGGTTAAGTCTTTTCTTCCCTTGTCAAGTCGTCGTGGTTGTCTGCTGTTGTGCGCTGCAGTTGTCTTGTCTTCCTAGACTGTCTCCCTCTTCTGCTCGTGTCCATCTTTCTCCTCCCAGTCGAAGTTTGTCTCTGCCATCACGCTGTGACTGTCGAGCGCTGTACCCTCTCCCGGTGCTGCTTGTTGTCCTATTTAGTCTGTTCTATGCTCCTCCAACTCCCCGCGTGTTACCCCTCTCCTTCGTCCCGATTTCCGCCTCAGGATTGCCGACGTTGTTTTCCATCTCTGCGTTTTGTGCTGTTCCTACTCCTGCGCTTTTCGTTGCGACCCATTGTACCTCCCCTTTACCACACTCCTCTCTCTGCTTTCCTGCTGAGTCAAAGTTGGCTTTGGCCGGGCGTCCTTCGTGTGTGCTTCGCCGGTTGCGTTGTTGGTTTTCCCGCCTCCGCTGCTCCTATTCCCACACGCGGCCCTTGCGGTTGCCGAGCCTCTGCTGAGTCCTTTCCAGCGGTTTGAGACTATGCCACCGGTGTCCACTCCGGTTGTCCCCTCCTGCTCCCAGGCGACCACATCTCTGCCGCTGCACCCTGCCCACATCCGCTCTTCGCTCTCACCGTTTCCTCCTCATCGTTTTTCCGATCACGATGAATGGCTGCGCTCGCGTCGTAGACGCGGATGGAGGCGTGCCACCAACCGCGCGTTGTTTGGTGTATACGCGTGTTCCGCCAATGCGAGGCGTCTAGACTCATGTTCCCTGCGTCCTTCGTCTTGCGCGGAGCGCACCGTTGAACCGGTGTAGCTGCGGAAAGAAGGGTGATTTTTCACTTTTCTGCTGAAGGTCTCGCCGCGAGACGTCTTCCACGAGCTTGCCCATGGGGTTTAGCACCAATGGGGTGTGAGAGTGCCTCCCGTTCTCAGCGACATGGCTTCCACGGAGCGCGCTGCGCCTAAAAGAGCACTAAAGGCGAATGCGCAGCGGCAGGACTCAGCAAGGCACCGCGCCGCTGCGCAGCTGCTGCCCATTGCGGCTCGCGACGAAAACGTTGCGATCAGTTCGCTTTTCTGTTTACTGTACGGACGACCGAGTGGAATGTGGAAGGGTGGTGCGGGAACGCGCGCCGAACGTAGCAAAGGCGGAGGTGAAACGGAATGACACTGCGTCATGTCGTCGACACACAGGAAGGCAGCGGCACTTGCTACCGCGTTTACTGGGGCGAGCGCCTCGTGTTGCAGGCGGGCGACGAAGCACTTCTGCGTGATGCGCGCCGAATTTGCCACACGGTTCGCGCGCCCTGCCGTGGCGGCAACGTGGGGCACCAACAAGCACAGCGATGGGCAGAGCAGTCATGTACGGTGTATGAAGGCGTCAGTCAACGAAATGAAGAAAGCGACGCCACAAAGCACGTAGCATGACGGCACGAGTCGGCATGACATGATGAGTGACACGCCGCGAAAAAAAATCAACTACACGGGAGTCGAGGTCTCAGTCGCAGCTATCCTCGACGAGAATAAGAAATGAGAAATGTGTCGCACTTTTCTGCTCGTGATTTTCGTCGTGCAAGCGCGTGAGGGCAGCGCAGCGGCCTGTCATGGCAACGCGATGGACATCGACGCGGCGAAAGCAATATGCAAGCGCGCAGGTCTCGCGAAGCAACTGGCGTCAGAAGCTCTGAAA
This sequence comes from Trypanosoma vivax, assembly GCA_021307395.1. Taxonomy (NCBI): domain Eukaryota; phylum Euglenozoa; class Kinetoplastea; order Trypanosomatida; family Trypanosomatidae; genus Trypanosoma; species Trypanosoma vivax. Next base: position 89,163 of record SOPI01000678.1, read on the forward strand.
AGACGGGAAAGGATAGCAGAGATGACACTGAGCTAGTGCAACAATGACCACAGGTGAAGCGAAACAAAGATTGCTTTGTCACTGGGTGCCTACGGACACAAGCACTTCATGGACAGGAAAGCAGCCACCGGCATGCCGGCCCCCGCCACGAGCACGTGCACCTCGGTAGGAGGACTTGAGTTGCACGTGTTCGGTCTCGACCGAGTGGCGCAAAAAGCGACGCGACTAGGAGAGTCCCTCAGCGAATTCGTCAACACGTTCGGACGTTGGCGCAAGGGAACGAGTAGCCACGGGCGCAGCACGAGCAGGAGCGTGACTTGCCACAACGACGGCACCGAAGTCGCCAGCAAGTTTGGCGCGTAAGCCAGTGTACCAGACGAAGAAACAGGGTGCGCAAAAGCAACAGAGAAGTGGACGGCAGACGATTGAAACCAAGCAGTTGAAGCCCTCTCTCCGAGCAGTAGTAACTCGAACGGCTTGGCGATCCTCAAGACTAGCTCGGCGAGCAGCTGCCGCTGCCCACTCACAGCAAGTTGCAGCTAAAGCTCAGCAGGCGTCGGCCTAACTACCACCCAAACGCAAATGTGTGGCACACTGTGGCTCATGACAAGCAACACGAACTCCGGCCACGAAGCAACACTAGCATGGGACAAGACAAAAATCGCGAAACTAGGCGGCACGGGACAAAAGCACATGGCGCGCATGGCGCTTGTTTTCGATAAAGCAGACACACAGATAGCCGCAACGTGGAGAGATTGCAACGAACTCGACAGCACGAACGGACTCAACTTGTGCGAGTGCAAAGCGCTCGGTGACGCAGACGACAAAGTGACGCGCGAAGCCAAAAACGAGACACAAGCACTCATCAACGAAACGCAACGAAAGGACCAAGACAGAGACGACGAAGACAGCTACGCCACCGAACAGGGCACATCACACACTGCAACACAGAACAAAAGAGAAATTAACACAACCGCAAGACAGACAAAAAATAGCGGAACAGAAAAGGGGCAAACGGAACATCAACAAACGGAAAGCACGACACACAGGAATGTGCACGGACTCGCATTTTCTGCAACCTTGTAGCTCGCGACCGCGCACACCGGCGGCACATCAGCGCGAAGTTGACGCGACAAGACACCTAGCCACACAAAGAAAGGAACTACACCAGGTAACGAGATGCCATAGGAACACGGACCAACTTAGCACACAGAACTTGGTGGCACCGAAAGCGGTATGACGCGCAACACCGTGCATGGAAACGCTTAAGGGTTTTTTCGCTCTGCATTTGAACCAAAATAAGCACAAAGGCACAGAGAGACAAAAGCGAAAGGCCCTTGCGGTAGCAGGCACAAGCGCCGTAAATTGGCCATGACCAGCTCCCAAACACGCGGACACAGCACACAAAAGGGAAAAGCAACCACTGCACGGCACGAAGGAAGCACGGGTACGGCAGTCGTCATGGACAGCAAAGCAGCGAGGTGTCAGAAGCACGCGAACTAACCACCACGGCACAGCACGCCAACTGCAGGACAGCAGCACTTCGCAGGCAACACCGGCTCGGGCACAAGGAGGAAAATAAACTGACGTGAAACGCGCAAGCACGGAAGGGGCGCCACGCGAAACGACGGCATGCAACACCTGACAGAACACAGAAAAAAACAGTGCCGGATAGGCACTGCTGTGGTGTGACGAGGAGCAGAGAACGAAAATGCAGGCGCGGAGGCCAAGCAAAAACGGCAGAGGCACAGGGAAAAGGGAAATAAAACTGAGGCACGCATCACAAAAGCAGCCACAAGAGTAGGGACAGCAAGCATCCACAACAGCGAACAAAGAGGCGCAAGAACGAGGAGGCGCACAAGAGAGACTAGAGAAAGACTAAAACGCGCGAAAGACCACACGAGAATAATCAGCCTGCCACGTGCGATGGCACGCACGGAACTGGACAACACAATGCGGTGCGTCGTCCAACAGAAAAAAACATGGGACACGGGTAGTCGAGAAAACAACGTGAAAAAAAGATCAAGAAGAAACAGGCCCACATGAGAACATGAAAGAAACCGCCAAGCAGCCGAAAGGAACGCATAAGAAACAGGGGAGTGACCATCCGGCGGGATGCCGAAAGAAGAAGCACGCAAGCAGCCTGACACGCGGTGAAAAAACAGGGAACAGGAACAAACACAACGCAGACAGAGGGCCATGGTAGGCGGAAAACAACACGCGGAGAGACACATCAACAGAAATAATAAACAGGATGGGAAAAGTGAAAGAAAGCTCGACTGTGCAGAAACACTGAAGGAGGCGGGGGAACAAGGAACAGGAGACTTGCTTTTGATAAAAGAAAGTGGTTTTGGGAAAAGAAGAAAATAAAAGGAAAAAACTGAAGATCAGAAAACTCCAGCCAAAGAAGAGAATAAGAAGTCCTACGCAAAAGTGGAAGGGAGTTCGAAACAATAAAACCGGCAGACAACCTAAAGAACACGGTTTGGTACACAATAGAAAGGAAACGCGATGGCAACAACTAGAAAGTATTTTTTTAGACACCGAAAAAGGACATCGGAAAAAAAGTGAGGACGGCGAAAAGCAAGACAGTAGAGGGAATAGGGCATGAATAGAAGAAAAAAAGGACAGACAAATCGCCGACAGCACCAAAAGGGCACTAAAACTCTTTTTCAAAACAAGTTGATTTTTTGTTCCAAAGAAACATTCGACTAAAAAATTTCAGCGGGCAGTGGCGCTGTTTTTTGGACACGCGACATAACACTGGAGAAAATTACAAAAAAAATCTATGGAACAGAGAGGCACGAGTGTTTGTGGACAGGGTCAAGTGGGGAAAGAATAATCAGCGGCGTGTGCCTGTTAAGAGCCTGTTTTTTGAAAGTGGCAGATGCAAAAACGTGCCAAGCAAGAGAGACGATGAGCGCACCGATAACGTGTACACGCAAAATCACGCAACGATGGACACAGGAAACCACAAAACAGGTCAAGCGACGCAGTTTATTTTTTTACAAATTCCCTGCCTACACCTCTATGCCTGCCTTCGCCGCCCCTCCGAGAACAAAAAAAACCGATAGGAAGTTAGGGCCTTGAAGATTCGCCAAGCGAAATCAATGAAGGAAGCATTTAGACGGGACAAAAAAAGTTGCATAGCATGCTAAAAAAATGACAACAACCACAAAACAGAACATGGTGCGAGAAAAAGGACGGGAAGCGGGAATTTTCTTGTCCGCCATGTCACCGCAGTACACAGGTGTGACCCGCTGCCTTCTGGCGGGCACGCCTCCGCAACATACCGAGCACATCAGCAAAGGCGAGGAAACGATAACAACGCAAGCCACTTTTTCCGTGCACACAAACAACGCCGGCCGTCCTTTGTGCGTGAAGTCGTTCGACTTATTCGCTGCAAGGTCGCGCGTGCTACGGTGGACGCTGACTGGCGCTTGTTGAGCGCTAGAAAAGCTTAGGCGCCACACTGGGTTTTCAGGTGTGACCCTCCAAGTGGTATTCCTGGCAGTTGGTCGGACAGACACGTTTGCAGCGCCGAGCCACGCTCATGCATACACGCCCGCGTTTCGGCTCTTGCAGGAAACATGTGTGGTGTCTGCACGCTTCGCTGCAACTCAAACAAGCGGAACGCAACACGAAAGGCGTAAGCAGCGAGCCACACAGCACTACCATCAAGGCATCGACTTGTATGGTTGAAACACAGGGTGTAGGCGTGGCACCTCTACAGGAAAAGGGTCAGGGCACAAACGAATTAGCAACGCGGGAACCGACCAAGGCAAAGCGCAGAGCACACACTAACGTGGAGCCCAAGCCAGGCGCATGCGTTCACTTCTGTTACACCGCCCATTTGCCGGACACACGTCCACAGAAGGCCCTCAGAGAAAACGCGAACACACACGACGTGGCAGAGAACTCGTAACGAACGCACGCCAAAAGGGAAAGGTGCTTACCCGCTTGGAACGTGCAAAGCACCTTCTTGCTTATCAAGCCCTTGCGCAGACAGCCCAGCGAAACGAACGCAACGGCACGGCGAGCACCACACAAATCAGCGCGAAAAGCCACATGCGGTCCTTGCAACTGTAAAAATCAAGGAAAGCACATGGCCGATCCTTTCGGGGTCACGTTCGGCGTTCTTGCGTGGACGACTTCGGAAGTGCTGCCTCTCTGCACACAGACAATGAAAGGAAACAAGTAAACAAAGAGGACACAGAAAAGCTTGAGACGCCCGCACACCGCGCCGGAAATACCCCAAAGGGTATACAAAGCTCGTCTCTCACCACCAATCGCTGAGTGAGGCAAGGGCAAGGCAAGGACAAGCCAAAATGAGGAGCACAGTGCCCAGGGACGGGGGAAGACATGTGCCACCTTGCTTTGGCGCGCTGTCGGATGGCGGTGGGCGCACGCGAACCAGAACGGCGGCCAGAGTGGTAGGCGAGTTGGCGGTGGCTGGGTAGCGTTCGCAGATACTTGTAGCCTCGCGATTGGCACAGTGTGAAAAAAGGGAGGACAAACCTTTAATCGCGACTTCGTCGTTTCCGACTCGTGTCGGAGTGGTCCGGAATAAATTAATGTCTCGCACCCAAAGGTGCAAAAAACATTTTGGCTTGTCTTGCGTTGAAGGCGCGGACACGTAGGCCAACAAACGCGAGAGTTGAAAGAGCGAAACAAGCCTGCAAGAGGAGAAGAACAACACCGACAGCACAGATAGATGTAAAGGTGCGGCAGAGAACACAAATCACGTTTCGGGGAGTGGTTGGGCATCAACATGGACGTGGCGCTTTGCGTGTTGGCACCCGAATACGACAACAGCAAATGTTAAAGAGACCCGATGTGTTCTGCGGAGGCAATCCGGGCAACCTGCCTGTACATGCATATAGCGGGTTGCCAGAAGCGCAACGTAGTGGGTCAGCACGCGGCGCCCAAGTGGCTTGAAGAAACAATAGAACCGCCTTGGCTGCGGAACAAACCGCAGGCGAAAATGTATTTTTTATCTGGAGGCATCGACTGCAAACCGTGCACACGCCCCTACCTGGAAAAAAGAAAAGTGCCACCTCGGAACCTGCATCGGAAAAGAAAAACACGCCCAAAAGCCAGAGCACGTGACGTACAGGACGACGTAAAAGCGATCGAAGGAAAGAGACACAGAAAACAGAAAGGGTCCATTGTTGAAGTGACTATAAACGACTTTGTCGACATCAACCGTGCGGCTTCGCTGTGACCTTCCTATTTTTTCCGTACATTTGAGGACAACGTCTTTGGTGTGCGTCGGTGATTGTTTGCCGATATGCAGCAACGACGCTCCTGCGGTCGGATGCTGTGCGCCATCCGACAACTAAAGGACAGGCGGAAAAGCCTAGCCCTAAAAGCTCGCGTCGAGGAGCGCTCGACAGCGGGCTTCGTGAGCCGCCGGCCTTGTCTGTCGTCATGTTGCCGGCCCATCGAGCTTTCGAGGCTGATTGTCGAAGTAGCGCGACGTTTTGGTGCGCCTAAACTAAGCTTAACGCACGCGACTCCTGAATCGATTGAAATGCACGAGACAGGAAGGCAAAGAAGCCTGTCCGAACTGAACGCACCGCAGGGGCTAGAAGCTTGGCCGGCTATAGGCGAAAGCCAGGCAGGATGAGCGCAGCGACGCACACGAGAGACTTGTGCACGCAAAGCCTGGAGGGCCTTTGCGGACGGGGGAGCAGGCGAAGGTTATGGTCGCCGTGCGCAAAGCGACGCGAAGAAAGCCGATCTCGCTTCGTTTGAGCGACGTGGACAACAGCGGCGACCGCAAAGCGGACCAAAGAAGTGGAAGCAGGAAAACAGTCGCTTGCCCGTGGAGGAGCGTTGGCCGCGGACGTCTTGCTCGTCGACTGGAAATCATTCACTGGGTCTTGCCTAAAGCCAGTCTTGGCGCGTTTTTTGTTCGCTAAGAAGTGACACACGTTCAAAGACGCGGCCCGACGCGAAAGAAGCGAGTAGTGCAAACCGAGCAGAAAGAAGATGGCTCGAATAGAACGGTGTTCAAGGTGGGCGAAAGGGGCAGTGGGCACGCCAGGGGGAGGGAAGCACAGGCCTCAACTGCCGGGGAGCAAGGTAAAACCAGGGTGCCGCGATGAAGAAAGGGAAAGAGCCAATGCGATGGGTGGAGCGTGGAGAAGAATTTCGCGTGACGACGTCTGGGGTCGGAGACCGAGGAAAGGGCACGGCATCTGAACGCTGGGCGCGAGGGAAACTGGAACGAAAGAGGGAATAAGCGCGTAGGATGAGAGCTGCTGGCACAGGGACTGGGAGACTTGCTTTTTATGCTGGTGAATACACCCCACTAGGGCGTTCGATAGAAAAAGGCTGAGGAGGAAAACGGATGCGTTGGGTCGTAAAAACTGATTGGACATGGAAAAATCGAAGCGGAGATATGGGAATAGAAGTCTGAAGCGAGGACAGCACAGGAAGAAGGTCAAGTGACGTTGGCATTGTAGACAATGATGGCGCTGGAAGTGCATCGCACAGAACGGTGAAACCTTGGAGAACAGACGAGCAAGGGCAGTGGTACAAAGCAGATTAGGGTATGTAGAAGACTAGGTAGGAAGAACCAATGGCGCCGATAAATGAACAAGAAGCCGTGAGGGACCTTTGCAGTGTGGGCCAAGCGGACGTTTGAGGAATAGCGAGACAGAGCAGTGGAGACAGACACAAGGAGGGTTCGCGAGGAGGCAAGAGAGAAAGCAGTTGGAGGAAAAGAAGGAGCCATGGGGATTGCGAAAGGGCGGGTTTGAAGCCGGAAGGAACAAATGGAGGCGGAAAGAGGCCACCATAAGGGGTAAAACGGGGTGGGGGAGGATTGAAAATGGAGGAAGAGGAAGGCAGGGAGCGTTCATGGCCAAGAGGACGCAAGGCCAAGTCAAAAAACAGGTTGGGTTTTGACCCGGGTCTATGAAAGGCAGAACGACATCGGCAGGCGGTTCGAGCGCAGGGAGGAGAGAGGAAAGGTCCCGGGCGCGATACATGAGCAGGGAAGGAAAGGAAGAGGCACTGGAAGAAAAGCATCGAGAGGCAGTTGGTGGCAAGCAAAAGGCGGTTGGCGAACAGAGGGCAGATGCTTGACGAAAAGAGAAAGCGGGTGGTTTAACGGGACACAAACAGAGAGAAGTGCACTCTTGTCTGAGAAGTGACACAGCACGTTTGACAAGGGATCTACGGGGAAAGAAGGAGGGTTTTGGAAACTTGTCTAGACAGGAGAGAAAGGAGAGAACACAGGTTGAAGTTCAGTGCGGACGGCAAGGGGCCCACACCCTGGCAGGAACAAAAAAATAGACAGACAAAAACCAGGGGAAAAGGCGATAAGAACGAGGCTGAGATGCAGGCCAATACGCATAGCAGACAGACCGACAAGGGAGGTGGAGGGAAGGTAAACAGGGAACCTGGACAGCAAGCGGGCGTTGAGCGGTGGACGAAAAAAACCGGAAGATAAGGAAAGAGGGAGGGAGAAGAAGAACACCGGAAGAAGCCAGTGAAAGGAAGGGGTGAAAAAAAGGGTAGTCAGATGATTTAGAAGTGTTGTGGAAGTGGGCGCGAAAAGGACAGACTAGAGCACACCGAGAGGGCGGAGCGAACCGTGTCTGTGGTGGAGTTGTGGGCACGAATGAGGAGGGCGCGGGGAGAAGAACCGGCCACAAAAGAAGTAAAGGGGCTCAGTCGACAAAGAAACGTTGGAAGCAGGATATTGCATAGAAGCGCGGTGCTTTGGAAAAACGAAGGGGGCTTGGTCAGCAAAAACAGGGGAGGAGATTTTTTGGAAGAGTGCACTGGAAAAGGAGGACAGTTCTGGAACTGAGAAGTAGGCAGGAAAGCAAAATGCGAGACGCGAACGACGAAGTGGAAGGTGAGAGTGCGATGTGGCATTCACGAGCGGTATAGGACGAATTAGAGAGGGAATAAACGAACACAGACGGAGACGGCTTCGGAAAGCGTGAACATGGGATGGACACGGGGACACAAGAAACAGCGGCAAGACAGCACAGAGAAATTGGGCAGGGATACGAAACGAAACAAGCCGTGGCACAAACGAAGAAAGGACACCCTGGGAGCAGAAGATGAGAGAAGCGAAGGAAAAAAGACAACAGTAGGGAGGAAGGTAGGAGAGACGTGAGGAGCTTGGGGGAGGACAGAAACACGGGACACACGTGAGTCGCAAAAACTAGGAGAAAGCAAGCGAGCGGAGCAGAGAGAGTCGTGCATGTTTGAGGCGCGGGAGCCACAAGAAACAAAGGGGGGACTCACAATGGCGGGAGAAAGAAGCGCAGAATGGAAGAGGGATTTTTTTGCCGAGGGAGAGCAACGACGCCAGGAGGGCGAGCGCATAGGCAGAGGGAAATAACACGAAAAAAAAGTGTGACGCCCCGAGAAAAGATGGGGGGAGAGCTGAAGGAGCTTGAGGACGAACACGGAATATGAGGTGAGACGCGCAGAGGCCGAGTGAGGCGAAAGGAGACGCGGGTTGCAGAAAATGTTGCGCCCGCACAGTTTTCCAGGCGGGAACAGAACAGAAGGTAGGAAGTGTGGGAAGAGGGCAGTACCGATGAGACCGGCATCTTGAGTCGCGGAACTTGGCGATGAGCCAAAAAAGGAGAGAGGAATGGAGAAATGACGACAAGCGGGCACAAAAGGCGCAGAAAGAAGCATTGGACGAAAGTTGACCAAAACGACTCCAGAAAAGAGACAAAAATATTGCCACAGAGCCAAGAGGAAGGGAGGAGATATTAGGCAGGGACTGCGATGTACAAAGCGCCGCAACAGCGCACATAAAAAGTCCTACGCACGAGAAGTTCTATGAAGCGGCGTTTTGTTGTTAATTGGAAGTGCATCCTTTTGGTGTTTACGGGGTTAAAGAAGAAAAGTATCCGTCCAACGAAACGCAAAACACGGAAATCTAGGTAAAAGCGCTGAAAACAAAAGAAAGCAAAGACACATATAGGAGAAGACAAGAAGGGATAGTGGAAAAAGAGAAGCGCTGAACAGAAAAGTAGCAAACAGGAAAAAGAGACAAGAAATGAAGGAAAGAACGGCGATAAGAAAGCCCGTCACTGCAACAGAGGAAAGAAAAATGAAGGAACTTGTAGATCGCAATACCAAGGACTCTGGAAAGGAGGCAAAAGCTCTTTATTTGTTTCTAAGGACTACCGCTTGACAAGCATTAATGCACTTTAAAAAATATGAGCGGCAAGGCACGCTAACTGATTTTTCTGTGCGTTTTTTTAAAGATTTAAAAAAAATTATGGGAAACCTGCTTGCACCAGACGTGTGAAGTGGGGGTTTTGAAAAATGAAGGAATTTTTTTTGTAAATGGAGAATACACGGTGAAAAATTTGGAAGGAAGCTGTCGCGTTGATATTTGTAAATTTTTATCGTCTTTAATTTTATTTTTGAGGCAAGTGGGCGAGTGCAAGAGAGGGACAATTTTTATTTGGTATTTTTTAATTTTTTCATCTTTAATTTCTTAGTTGTTCTGATTTCGTCGTTGATCTTTTTACTTTCGAAAATTTAACTTATATTTTTGAAAATTATTTTTTTTTAGTTTCCGAGAAATTTCGGTTTTAAGTTTGTTTTTTTGTTTTTTGCGGATACTTTTAGTACTTGAAAATATTTTTTCTCCTTTTGTGATGTATGTGTTGCTAGTTTTTTGGTTTTATTTTAAGATTTTGGTGCTTTAGTTCTAAAATCGTTTTATTATTATTATTTTTAGAAAGCTGAAGGGAACAAGAGTGGGTGGTTCCATTGGCGTCTGTTTCCGGATCACTAGAAAAAGGGTCCAGGCGGCATCTGTTGTTAGCTGCGAAAGCCGCTTTTTTATTTTTTACTTTTTTATTTGTAATTGCTCTAATGTTTAAACTTTCAAAGGGTTAAAAAATATATATTGATAAAAAACAAATTCCGGGAAGACCAGGCAATACAATGGCACTAGGCTGCTTTGGTTTTTCGGATTGCGTGCTTTTCATTTTTAAAATATTTTTTTGCGTTCTGTTTGCGCAATTGCGCGGCCTTTTGTTTTTTCTTCAGCACCTGACATTTGTCGCCGGTATTTGCGAATTTTCTGGAGCTGTCTTCTTCAAAATCGACTACTCGTCACGAGAATAGAAAGAGACCGAGAGAAAAGAAGTGCTGATATTTCCATTTTGTTGTTCATCAACGCAACGCCAGTTTTTTCCTCCTTGCCTCCCCGCCCTGCCTATCAAAAGAAGCATGCAACATTCGGTTGTCCTCATCCTGTTGCGGGTGTCTCCTGCTCTTGTTTGTTGGTTCCAGACACAGAACAACTGGCCAACACGGTCTCGACGATCACGGCAACAAGGTAACTTCGGCTTTGGCGTTTCTAGTTTATTTTTGGGCACTTGTTGGTGCGAAAGTATTTGAAGCGCATTCTGGCAAGGAGGTGCTTGAGCACGGTGTGTTTGGCAATTGCAATCCACTAAGAAGGCTTTTCATGCTGTTTTGTGTTTCTTTCGGCTTGTTAATTGACTGCGTCGCGTCTTTCCTGGTAGTGTATAATTGTGCGTGAGTTTCCATTTGAATGCTTCTGTTCTTTTTTTGTTCATTCTGTTGTTTGTTTTCTCGCGCGGGGTTGTTTTTTATTTTGTTGATCCTCTTTCTCTCATTTGGTCTAACTGTCTTTGCGTCTTTTTTTCTTACTTTTTGATGTGCCGTTGTCTTCCTTTTGTTTCGTCTTTTTGTCCTTTTGTTTTTTCCTTCAGCTGTCACTTTTTTTTGGCCTTTTACCACTTGTGTTTTTTCCTGTCTGCCTTTCCTTGTCTTGCGCCCAGTGGCGCTGTGTCTTTTTGTTGTTCCTGTTGTTCGCTTCCTTTGTGTCTTTCCCATTTTTTCAATTTCCGGGCGGCGTTCTTTTTTCTTTTAATGCCGAGGACCCCTTCGCTCTTTCAAGTGTCGTGCTCTTTTCTCCCTTGCGTGTGCGTTTCGGGTGTGCCGTGCGTGCGTTTGTGCCGCGTGTTTCTTTTGGTGCGGGGTTGGAGCACTCTGTTTTTTCTTTAGTGCCTGTCAAAGTGCTAAGTGTTTTTGTCACACGTTCGTGCTTGTGTTTTCGGCCGCGCTGTTGCGTCCTTTCCCCAGCAGCGTCCCATGCACCAGGCTGGTCTTCCCTTGCTGGCGAGGCTGCAGGTGTGTTCGCTGAGCGCTTGCGTCGCTTCTGTCACGTTGTTGTTTGGCTCTTTTGCTTGTTTGATCTCCTCCTTCCGTCTCCCTGTGCTCGTGTCTTCTTCTCGTGTACCTTGTTACCTTTTTATTTGGCTCCAGGTGTGTGCATGTGCGTGGCTTGCGCAGCTTTTTTTTAAGCTGCGCAAACCACAGTCGCTTGCGCTGTGTTGTCCAAACTGTTTTGCGTTTTCCCTGCTTCGCTCAAATATGGTTTGGGCTTTCATTCGGAGATTTGTTCCTTTCTGTGCATCGCGGCTTCATGTTGTGAGTGCGGTGTTTTTTCTCGTTCTATGCTTTCGTTTCGCCTTGTAGTGCGCGTTGTTGTTTGCCATGCTTCCAGCGGCCCGCGGCGTTTGTGTTTTTCTGTGTGTTTTTTGAGGGTCACGTGCTGTGACCCAGTTTTTCCTCTTTGTGGATGGCCTTTTTGTTTTCTGTTTTCTTCCTCTGTGTCTTTGTTTCTTGCTGCGCGTTGGCGCCGTTTTCGTTTGCTTTGTGTGTTGTTGCCGATTTCTTCTCTTTGCGTTGCGGCCTTGTGTTGTTTTAGCATTTCCAGCATGTGCAGAAGCTTTTCGAGTTCGGTGTTGTCCTACTCCAGCTCTCCCAGTGTGCGTTCGACTGTTGTCAGTGTTTTGATGAGTATGAGTTTTTCTGCTTCCTTGATCTTCATGTCCAGGCAAATGCACGTGTACTGAGTAGCTGTTGGTCCGCCTGTGCAACCGCTGGCTGCTCTTTTTCCGAGGCAGAGGCGTTGTGCTCTGTCGGCCGTTTTGTTCGGGTTCAGTTTGCGCGCCAGTCGTGCGTTTGCCTCTTCTAGCTGAAGGCTTGTAGTTTTGTTTGTCTTGATGGTGTCGTTGCGGTAGCGATGCTGGCAGATGCATCGTGCGATGTGCCAGTTGTCGACCAACTCTGGTTTGTCGATCCCAAAGTCGGCTACCGTCTGCAGTATTTTTGTTCATTCCTGTGTTTCCCCTCTCCTACAGCCGCTGTGCGCGTTGCACAGAACGTCCGCTTTCGTGACGTTTCTCTACCCCTGCCGTATGCATGCGCATTTTGTTCCTGCGGTGCCTCCGTATTGTTGCGTGTCGCGCGCTCTTTTTTCGTCTTTGTCGCAGAATATCATCATGATGTGTGTTAGCCATGCTTCCTTTTCAGCTTGTGCGTCTGGTGGCCTCAGTTTGTTTCCGTCTCCTACGCCGCCGACTCAGTTGAAAGGAAATGTGCTTTCCTTTGCGTCTTCTTCGTCCATCTGGATGGTCTCCCCTGTTTGAGCCTTAAAGCCAAATGTGGCTTACTTAACGAGTGGTGCTACTCTTGTTTCGAGCGTCTCAATGTCCTTTTTCTGCAGTTCCGCTCCCTGAGCGACGCAATTCACACCAAGCTGCCCCTCGCCCACCTCCCTTCGCCCCTCTTCACCGCCCACATTATCTGCGACTAGAACAAGCTTCGATTCTTGTTCAGCTGCGAGTCTCTTGATGGCTTCCCCAGCGCCGAGCGTCGTTTTCCACCCGTCGCATGCCACCTCGAAGTCCTCCGCGGTGTTCCCCTGCGCTGGGTCTCCTGTGTGCGCGCCCTGCAAAGTGCCTGAAACCAGAAAAACGCGTAGCGCAAACCGCGAACAAATAAGCACAGAGCGCACAGTCCCTTCCTTCGATTGTTCCGTTATAAGTCCCCTATCCCCCTCAAGCTTCGTTGTCCCCTGCTCACCACCTCTTGTGTGCTCCTGTTTTCATGCGTGCACAAGTGCTACCATAAAAACCTTCTCCATCACGCCTACTCGCACGCACCTGCGCCTAGCTCTTCCACAAATCGTTACCGCGCAACTAACCCCGTTCATTCTCTGTCATCTTGCGTCGCACTTCGTTTCCCCGTCCGCGTCAAAGCCATTAATTCGTCCTCGTCTTCTTTTCCAACGTATTTTTCGCGTTCCTGGCTGCTAGCCCGCTTCCACCCTGACAGACGTCGCCTCAGATCACTGCATCAATGCCATGCGTCTTGCTCAAACCATGCGTTCTCACACGTGCGCGCAACTCGTTCCAACGGCGCGGCAACTCAATCCCTCCAAGTCCTCAAAACGCATTCCTGCCCTCGTTCGTTCACTCGTCCACCGTTCCTCCTCTCACTTCTCCTATTTCCGTCCTTCCTTTTCGGTTCTCTTACCCTCTGTACGCGCAAATTCCACTGCCGCAAATCCACGTCCAGTGCGTTCTCTGCTGTTCCTTCGAAAGCGCCTCACCACACCCCTTCGCCAGAAGCAGCTCCCAGTACACCCGCGCTTCTCCCCTCTCGGCAGTCTGTGGCCACATCTGTCCTTCACGACACGGCGGTTTACTGCCGAGACACTCGGTATGTTGTTTGTCTTCCGTTCGTTGTCCGCTAACCGCGTCCCGCCTCTATGTGCAATTGCCTGGCCCACTACTCTTTGTTCCCACAGCGTACCTTTGTCCGCCGATCATTCGGTGCTTGTCCGGCCTTTCCCGATGCTCACCACAGATGCGCCGATGCAGCTTGCCGCATGGCTTCTCCTGGTCGAATGTTCGTCCGCGCGTCGCCGTGCCATCGCTGAGCGGACGCTGATTGCCGCTCTGCGTGCGCATTGTCGAAATTCCCGTTGACGAAACTCTCCGCGCTCCGCCGTTCCTCCGTTCCGCCTGCGAGGCGGCATGACGCCCAACCGTCTTTGTCCGTGCGATACCCCCGCTTCGTGTCCATTCTCTGCGATCCACTGGCTCCCAGACGGTTGCGGCACGGTTACTCCGATTCGCGCGTGCCCTTCGCTCGCCGCGGTCGGAGCGGTGCGTGGGCTTGCCCGTCCCCGTATTCTCCGTTCCGCTCCGAACCCACCGGTGCGCGCTGCCGGCCACGTCCCCGACATCGATGCACTGCGGCGCCGCTTTCTGCATCCCGCCGTGTTTGTCTGTCTGCTGCACGCGGCGGCGGCTGGCACAGGACGCCTAGTCTTCCCTGCACGGCGGCTTTGTGTCGCGAGGCTGCTTCGAACGTGGGCGCGCTTCGGACGGTTTCAACGCGCGATCACAACTCATTCCGCGCAATGCGCCGGCGCGCGGCAGGCTCTTTATGAACCACCCGCAAGGTCGCCGGCAGCAGCACGTGAGGAAAGGCGCCTTCTGTGCGCCATTCCCGGTCCTCCGCGCATTGGCGCGCCGTGGTCCATGGGCATTGGCCCAGCAGAGCGGCGATGCGCGCGCAGATCCGGTGGCCGGGAGTGCGTTGCTCGACGCCGGGCTAAGGTCACAACGCGGGTCAACAGCAGTGGAGGCGGAACGCGGTCGGGACGCCACTTGCCGTGCCGGCGTTCAGTAACAGATGACAGGCAAACGCACAGAGGGACGCAGGCGCTACGCAAACGACTCTTTGTGACGAACGGAGCGTGTCCAGCTGCGCTGCGCGCCATGGCCATGCCGAAGCGGGCGGCAAGAGGACAAAGTGCGGGTCAGTCTGCGACGCCGTGGCACAGCCCAGGCAGTGCGGAGCCTGAACTGGAAGACGTGGCGCGGCGACGAGGCAGTCGCGGGACAGGCAAAGACACGCGGGCGCTCGCCAATCCGGGGAACAATATGCCGTGGTCTGCGGCCACCCGCTGCCAACAACAGCACGACGCACAGCTGTGCGTCTTGCTGGCTACCAGTAGCGTTGGAACCGGCAGGGGACACTAAGCACACGTGACCGCAAGCGTGGAACGGACGAGATGCCTCGAGGAAGCGCGGCGCAAGCTTCGTGTGGCGACCTGTGAGGATGAAGCACATCGATTCTAACAAAGTGGGAACGAGGATAACGACTGGCGGTGTGAAACTCGAGCAAAGAACGCGCGGCATAAATTCTTGTTTTTGTGTGTGCAAACTGAGCGTGAGCAGGAGACACTTGCTACACATCAGCCGCTTAAAATCACGAACAGGAGCGACAAAAACGCACAGCTGCCAAGCTAGACGAGTCGAACTGACAAGAGCAGGAAGCAGACAGACATTGGCTGACCAGGAGCTAAGGCGGACCACAGAAAAAGAGAGAGTCTCGCTTACCGTTGGAAAGGCACTTGGAGCTTAGCGGCACGCGGTGTGACGCAACGAGGTTTGCTTTTTTCGCAGGAAACAAACAGGCGAGCAGCAGGGGGGAGCTGGGAAGACTCCGCCCACGCCCGCGGAGAGACGTGGCGGTGACGTGGTGGTGAGACCTGGTTTTGTTTTTAAATAAGGGTGTGACGTTCTGGTCCAAACAACAAGGGAATCCGACAACGGACTTTCCGACAAAGTGCGTGCGCGTGAAATTATTGCTGTTTGTGTCACTGAGGCGACGAGGTTGGGGGACAAGTGGAAAAGTATCCAGGTGACCTTCGTTTTGGAATCTCGGGCCATTTGAACGCTGTCCATGCTATTTTTGAGCGGGTGAAGGATGAAAAGATGAGGTGGAACGAGACTTCTGTCATGCAGAGCGACACAACGAAAGGTGTACGTGTCACCGTCATACGGAACCGATTAGGGAGGGTCAGGCGCCAAGTCCGCCGAAGAAAAAAGCAGGTATGAATGGACTTGGCTCGAAAGATAGCGGACAGTGAAGTGTGGCCACTTGACAGGTTTTGCTTTTGGCTCGCCTGAAAAGAACGCCGTCACCTTGCTGCTTCCACCGCGTGTGCACGGTGAACCCGAGAAGCAGGCAAACACACAAGTGCCCGCAGGGAAGGAGGGCAAACTTGCGCGGGCCCGGGCTTGCGCGCGGCGGGAGTAAATCTGCGCGGTATATCGCATCTTTGCGCAAGCACGGGACGCGTCGGTGAGGCCACAGACATGGGCTTTTGTGACAATGCGAAGCGGTGTAGTGGGTGAAATGTCGTGGTGAATCGCGCCCGAAGCGCTACAGATCTTTTGGGGACGCAAGACCGAGGCTTTTTTCTTTGTTCGAAGTGACAACTGCAAGAAGAGGAAGACAGTGGAACTTTGCATGGCAGAAGCAGAGCACTTTGAACGTGAGAAAGCGGAAAAGAAATGGAAAACAAGTGTGTTCGCGACATAGAAACGCAGGAGACGTTAGACGGCACGCACGACTTGGGAGTGGATGGGATAAGAAAGTAGAGAAGGTGAGCTTTGCTGAAACAGGGTCGGTGATTAGGCAATTTGAACGGGCAGTAGGCGCGGAAGAAGTGGGAAAAAGCGCGAGGCGAGCGAGAAGGCAAACGCAGATGCGCATCGAACAACGGGGGATGACCGACGGAAGGAAAAACTGCCGCGGCGAGGGCACAAGGCAGAACGAAAAAATGGGCCGAGGGTTGGCAGCCAGAGGCGCGCAGTGAACAATACGACGCGATTAAGTGGAACAAGCGTGTCTGGAGGAGCAAAGGGCTTTGCGCGAATGACCGCGGGCAGACATTTTCGTTGTTAGGCGCTGGCAATCGCGCCGCTCACGATGGGACGATGGACGCGGACCAAGGAACGTTTACGAACGGTTGAGGCGAGTGCTGTCAAAAGGGAGAGCGACGGAGTGGGGCAGAAAAAATGGGGAGAGGACACGGGGCACGAGGCAGCAGTGACCCACTTGTTGGACCCCAAAGGGAAAACGGTCGGAGTGCCACGAAACCGACACCACAAGCAGAACCTGCGCTGGGATGGGAGGGTTGAGCGTAGAGGGACACAGTGCGTGGCGATTGCTGCGTGGTGAAGCCGGAAGTAATAGACACGAGGCAGGAAGGCAAGAAGCGGAAGAGCCAAGGGAACTAGGTGGGCGGTGGTGTTTCGGAATGCGAAAGGACACGCAACCGCATATACGAAAAAAGCGGGAGTTTGGACCAGCGATTAAGAGAGTGTTTAGGGCGGTGGAGGCGACTTGTTTTAGTACGTCACTGAGGTGAGAAGCTGCGCGTCGATGTGCACTGGGTAGCCTGTTTTGGCAACGATGGGCGCACTGTGTGCCGCGCAGATGTGTTTCTTGAGGAGAACACGCTGAGGATTGGAAGGAACCGTGAAGTAGTCGAGTCGTCTTTTGTTGCGGACACGACAACCGCGCACCTTGAGGAAGACTAAGACGACAGAGAAAGTTGGGCACACCGCATGTGGTCCTAGTGAGACGCGCGGGGAAGAGTGCGCCGCATTGCAGAAGAGCGGCAGCACGACACCGGTGAAGATAAGGGAAGGCAGGAGAAGGACGGAGTGGCAGGCTGTGGAGTTCATTTTCCGGAGAAGAGTAGCTAGTCCGGCGGTCGATGGCCGAGGAAAACGCTACGGGCGCAGCAACGCACACAGGCGAGCAAACAGAACACGTGGCGGGAGGACCATGGAAGAAGTGGCAGCAGGGAACAGCAGCGTTGTTGCAACACAAAGCGCGGACTGGTAGGAATCACAAGACTTGTGATGAGGGTGTGTTGCACAGCCAGGGAGAAGCCGGTTGTCGAGATTCGCATGGTCGGAGAGCTGACTGCTGACAGTCCTGCCGGTTTGATCAAAGAGAAAGCGACGAGTAAGCCTAGACCGAAGAAAGAGG
Source organism: Trypanosoma vivax (assembly GCA_021307395.1). Classification (NCBI taxonomy): domain Eukaryota; phylum Euglenozoa; class Kinetoplastea; order Trypanosomatida; family Trypanosomatidae; genus Trypanosoma; species Trypanosoma vivax. The sequence goes on from SOPI01000678.1 coordinate 106,842, forward strand.
GGAAAACGAAGGACGCGGGAAGTGGGCAACCAAGCGAAGCGAAAAACACAGGATGTCGAGAGGGAACCGCGAAATTTGCGACTGCCTATGGACAACAGGATTTGCCAACGAAAAAACCGAGCAAGCCCTAGAGAATTTTCTGGGAGCGCGCCGCCAGGGAGACGCTCAGACAGGAAAGCTTGGGACAGAACCAAGCGGAAAGAAGATGGTTTGAAAAGAGCGGTGTTCAAGGTGGGCAAAAGGGTCCGTGAGCACTTAAGGGGGGTGGTACACACAGGCCTAGACGACCAGCGCACACAGGCAACACGAGGAGCGGTGAGGGAAAAGGGGGAAAAAAGTGCGAAGAGGGAAGCTTGGAAGGCAGCCGATTCGTGTGAGGAGGTGCGGGGCCGGAAACAGAGCAGGTGGATGGCCATCCGAGCGCTGGGCGCGAGGTAACCGTGAGGCGGAAATAGGCACGTACCATGAGAGCTGCCAGCACAGGGCCTGGGCGCCTTGCTTTTTTTGACGAAGCAAATGCACTAAACCGTGGGAAAAAAGAACGCTAAAGGGGTCCCAGTGCGTTGGGTATGCAAAGATGATCAATCAGGGAAGACTCAAGGCCGAGATATGGACCTGGAAGTCTGAAGAGAGAACACAGCAAAGGTAATGAGGTAATGCGAGCTCTGCATTGGTGCCGATGATGGCGGTGGCAGCTTATCGCAGCGCGAGGTGAGACCTTGGATGAGCAACGAGAGCAGAACATGGAACCAGGACGAAAGGAACATGCTGATGACGAAGTACGAAGAAACGCGGATGGCTATAAATGAACAACAAAACGCACGAAACCACCGCCGCGTGGTGGGCAGAGGCCGTTTGCGGGTCACAGAGATACAGCGGTGGAAACACACGAAAGAGGGGTGTGGACAGTACGAGGAAATAGGCAGTTTTAAGGGAAAAAGTGGACGCAGGAATTGCAGGGAGGTGAGTCTTAAGCCGCAAGGACCAGCTAGGGGAGGGCCGAGGTGGGAGCAGCTTGGGGTTAGTGGCAGAGGAAGAAGAGGAGCGTTCAAGGACAACAGGCCACATTGGCAAGAAAAAAACAGGCTGTGGTTGGACCGTGAAAGATGAACGGGAACACGGCGTAGGTTTCGAGCACAGGACAGGTTTGGTGGAGAAGAGAGAGCCGAAGGAAGCATAGCAACATAACAATGACAGAAAGGGAAGAGTCACTGGCAGAAAATCATCGACAAGCAGTCGGTGGCAAACAAAAGGCGGAAGGAAAAAAGCGGAAGGAGGAAGAGGGAACAAGCTCAGCGAACAAAGAAGGACAGGGTTTGCAGGGCAACAACAACTAAGAAGCGCACTCTCGGTGGAGAAGTGTCACACAAAGTTTGATAAGGCACCGACTGGAAATAAAGGAAAAATTGGGAACGTGTAATGGAGAGGAGGGGTAAATGAAGCCACGGGTTGTAATTCAGTGCGGTCTAAGCGGCAAGGAACCACACGGCGAAGCAGACCAGAGTATTTAGCCATTGAAGGCACACTAGAAAAGGAAGGAAGGAAGCGACTGAGAAAGCGATCATTCCATGTGGAAAGCAGAAAAGCACAGGAAGATCATCAGAAAATGTAAAAGTGGGAATTGAACGGCACGCAGAAGCTCAGCAATGAATGGAAACAAAGGAAACAAATGGGCAGAGCGAGTGAAGTGTAACAAGAAAAGAGGGAATACAGCAGAAAGGGATGGAGATAAAAAACCAACAGTAGACTAAGAAGGTTTGTGGGCGCAACGGCGGACGACGCGCACGAGGAGAAACCAAGAGGCACGACAGGTCCGGGGCAGCGAAGGAGTTGTGGACACGAAGAAGGAGGAAAGCACGGGAGCGGGGCGGCGCGACACGCATCGGTGCATGTAAGAGGCGACAGATGCCAATCAGCAAAGGAACATCGGAAGCTGGATATTGCATAGAAGCGCGGCGACAAGGAAAAATGAAGGGGTGTCGGACAGCGAGAACAGGGAATGAGATTTTTTGGAAGAGTGCAAGGGGAAAAGTGGTCCGTTTTGCGAAATGGTAACATACAACGGTCACAAACCATTGTTCAATGGACCAGCAGCGCTGTCAAGCATCAACACAGGAAGACACGCGCAGGCCTTGCTCACAAGAGAATGCAAGGCGCTGTTCGCACGAGAGGCTGAGGAACCTGCAGGCACCAGCGACGTAGCCGCATCGTTTCTGAAAGCGCTCGACAAGATACGCGCCCTAGACGCGTTCACGAAGAACGAAATAATTGACGGCACCGCTGAGGGGGGAAACGAGAGCACACCAACAGCAAACTTCGGGAACGTGATGACGTCAGGCAACGATGAGTGCCCACTCATCTCACCAACAGCAAACAATGTGAGTCCAGGCCTCGCAATTGCAACAACGGGCATCGCAACATTCGCCACGTTTTTTCAAGTCACAGCCCACAGCGCAAACGGGAAGCTCACTTGCCTCCGGGCACCACAAAAGTGGACCAGCAAAAGACACTCGCAGACATCAGCGCGCAAATACAGCACGTCGCAAACGCAGTGACGCAGGCGCGCGCACAAAGATCACTCGCATGCAAGGAACAAGAAGGCAACACCGCATGCGAGTGGCAGTCGGCTTTGCAAACAGAAATCAAAAAAATGCTGAGGGTCCCAAGCGTGACCGGAAATACAGTGACGGCAGAACAGGAAGGCAATGCTCACACAGAAAAAACAGGCGGCAAGGCAAGCTCGGGTGAAGCACGTGCAATGGTGCCGCAAAGCAAAACAGCCACCAACAGTCGCGACACGAACAACGAAAAATCAAGCCATGCAAGGCGAAGACAGAAAACAGTGGCAGAAGTATTGCTTCTCGCGTTCGCGTGTCGTTAGCAAGCCTCCTCAACGTAGCCCGTCGCCCAAAGACACACATAGCAAAAACAAAAAGGCAAACAAAACCTTGGCAGAAACGAAAGAAAAATTTAAAAAAAAAAGGAACCTAGTCGACGTTCGAAAGAACACAAAAAGAAAAAACGGAAAGAAGGGAGGATAGACGCTTCGCTTCTGCAAGTTCTTCTGCCTGCAGAATGCGAGCACTGGCACTGCTCTCCCATTGCGCATTTGTCTTTTGCGTTTCCGCCAACATTAAAGGAAGCCAAACGATAGATTTTCCGACCTCAAGCAATAAGAGGCTAGACGTCATAAAAGAAAAACCCGCACAGATCAGAGAGGCGGAGCAGCACAACTTGCGTTTCAAAAGACGCTGTGCTTCTCCGCCCGTTTGTCTGTCAGTCGCTTTTCATTTCGTTGGCAGCGACCGCGGCATGTCGATTCGCGTTCAGGTTCGGTGCAATGAACACATTGCGCTCTGTCCTGTTCTTTTAAAAGTGTTGCATCTTTTCTGCCCTTTGTATTGCCTGAATCCCTCGTGTCTGCACTGCGTGCGTCCTAAAGCCCGAATGGCGGCAGATGAGAAGGTCTCCTTCACGGCAAGAACAACTAGGCAGCAAATGCCTTTTCGTCATCCTCTGTGCACAACCTGTTCCTTTCCAAATCTTTGTTCTGCTCTTCCAGCAACCTCTCACGGCTTGTCCCGCGCTGTTTTTAGCTGTGCACTTTTTCTTTGAGGCAGTGCGCACGCCAAAGCACGAAAGTTGAAGCATCGTCGATTTCGCCACAGACCCTTGGTCTCGTATAACCTCGTTTCACGCATTTCGTCTCAGTGTGCTGGCGTTCCTTTCTCCGGGTCCCTATTCTGGTCGTTGTTTGGACTGGCGGAATCTAAGGCAGCTTTCCGCGCAGGTTTTCCGTTGAAAAAGCAAAGTTTTTTGTGCGCAAAATTCCAAAAGACTGGCTCCACTTCGCCCGCGGTGTTTGTCACTGCCACGCTTTCTCCGCTCACTGAGTCAGTGTCTCGGTAACCACCTTCGCCTTGCTCCTACGGTCTTGTCAATGGCCTCACTCGCTGGTTACCCCCATCCGCACAACGAGAAACGCACAAAGACTCGTTAGCAAAATGTTTGTTCCAAAAAGCCGAACGCGATTCTCTCGCAGCCGCTTTGCGTGTTTGCGGAGAGCACCGGCACTGCCTTCCTGCCCGGTCGATCCATTTTTCCCCCTCTCACCCTTCTCTGTGACCCACCCTTCCACATTCTTCCCCCGCCTTCCGCTTGTGTTGCAAACCAACGCGGCAGCGTAATGCCCGGCAATGTGGCACACCTTGTCGTTGCGTTGGTTGTCCCCTGCCGGCAGCCGCGCTTCCCTGGGGCCAAGTTCTTGACCCTCCACTCCCCTCCGCTCTCGCTGCTCGCTGCGTCACCACGCGTCCCCTTTGCTCCGTGCTGTCTTTCGCATCGCCGAAATAACCAACACCTTAGACCTCCGTCCATGCCTAGCGCACACCGCGTGGCGCTAATTCGGACCCGCGCTCAAAAACATGCTTCGAACATTCAGCTCCATGCCAGACAAAACACAACACTCACAACAGTTCTCTGCCACTGTACCACTTTTCTCCTGTCCAGCTTCAGTCATTTCGCTTGTCTTGAAGTGTCGTAATGTCTCAGCCCCGCAAAGCACTGTAGCATTCAGCAAGTTGTGTCTCGCCTCTCATTCAACTTGTGGCGCCAACCCCCCAAAAAGCGGCTCCTGTTAAGGTCCCATACCTCGTTTCGCTGTCCTGGGTCCTCGTCGTCCACCTTCCTTCTGTTTCCCAATTTCTCTGTTCACTCCAAAACGTGATGTCGCTTCTTGCGCGCTGTCTGCTCACTTTCGCGAAATTCGAAGTTACCTACCCCCTCGCTTCCTACGCCGCCTGCCCGCTCTTTCCTCTCAGACTGTTCTTCCCCTTCCCTGAGGGCTTCCCTCTGTCCCTCTTTCTGCCGCTCGCCAAGCACTGCGTCGCAGCCAAAGTCAAAAGCCCCTTCGCCTTATTTCCTCCCTTTTTGTCTTCGCGCATCCTTTTGCCACGCACTTGTCGCTGGGCCTCGCCTTCCGTTGGCCCTTTCTTTTCGTTCAATTGCCTGCCCATTCCTCTAAAATTGCCTTCCCTCTTGCGTGGTCTCTGGCATGGCGCGCTCGCTGTCCACCTCTCGCTCCTTCGTCGGTCACAAAAGTCCATGGTCCAGCTTGGTAAGTCGTACCAACTGTGCTTACCCCTGTGGCGACAAGTCTTCTGTCAAGCCCGTAGCGTCACCCGAAGGCACGGCGCGTCCCTCTATGTGGCGCCTGCAATTCACGCTTCTTTTTCCTTCCCTCCGCATCTGCTCCCCTTGCTCAGTCCCCCCATCCTTACTGTTTCCCTCCTTGTCCTTGCGGTGTTGCCACGGCAAGCCGTCAAAAAAAGCCACCATGTTTTTTCCTTCCCCCAAAGTCATTTGTTCCTCTTGCCCTGTCCCTCCGTCGTTCGTTCCGTCACCACAAGTCGTTCCTTCGTCGCCCTTTCGTTCTGTTGACGCCTTCTTGTGCCACTCCGTCGGACTTTTTCGTTGCTACCATGTTGCCTGTCTTGCTCCCTTCCTGTCGTCATTCGGTTCGCCCTCCACGTGCCCTGTGCCTTCACCCTTGCCTCCGCAGCCTGCCCTCTCCATGGTGTCCGCTTCACTCCCCTCCTTTTTCCTGTGTCATCCCAAGCGGAAGGATCCCCCTTCCTCCTCCGTTCTATGTGTTTCGCACAGTCTCACAGGGCCCGCACCACGTCGTCATCCCGCCTCGCACATTCCTCACTCGAGGGCCCCGTGGTCCCAATATTCTTCGTCAATTCCCTCTTTCTGACCTCCCCGCTTGTCCCCCTATTTGCGACCTGCTCCGCTGCCTCTCCACAAAGCTGTCGCTAGCGCAAAATACCCTACACGTTTTGCTTTTTTTGCACGGACTCGGCTGCAGCACATCTCTCCTGGCCGACCAAATCCTTCTTCTCGGCTGGCTCGCCCTTCGCGCAACAAAACAAAACCTGCGCTGTTGCGGTCCCCTCAAAAAATAAAAAATATAACGTCTGTCCGTCACGTATGCACACTCTCCCTTCTTGCCCCTGCTGCTGTGCCGATTGTGTTGCCCTTGCTTCCTTGGTATCGCTCGCCCCTCCACTTCGCAAAGCGAAACGCAAGCGCAAGTTCTACGGACCCGTCAGTCCGCGCCGCATCAACCTCTTCTCCGGGTTGTGTCCGTCCCTCCACGCGCCCGTCCTTCCGGGCCGTCTCCCTGCCTCCTTTTACGGCTCTCGCAACCACTCTCCTTCGCTGCTCCAAAGGCCCTTGTCGCATTCTCCTGTCGGCCCTGCCGCTTTGCACTCTCTTCTGGCCCGGTCTCTTTGTCCTTTACCCATTTTTTCACTCGGTCCCTCCCTCCTTTCCACTCACCCTCAGTCCTGGCAGTGGTACCGACGCACTCTCCTGCCGCATTTTTCAAACTGCGTCTTTCCCCTCTACCTCCTTCTTCCTCACCGCACCACCAAACGCCACGCTGCTTCGCTGTTCCCCTTCTGCCTTTCGCTAACTTCATCGTCAAAGACCGACCTTTGCCCTTCCCGGTGCCCAGCCGTCCTCCCTCGTCCCTGTCACGCGTTCCTCCACATTGTCACCGCCAAACGCGTACTGGTCGTGTCCTTCCCCTTGCTGGGCCCACCCTCTCTGCTCGTCGTTCCCTGTCCTTTTCCCCTCTCCTTCTTCCTCGCGTCACCCAAACGCCCCAACCCTTCCTGTGTTGTCTCATCGCAAATCACTGGCTGCTGTCTTTGTAGACTCTGGACGTCGCCAAGTTGTGATCCGCGCCCTCGGCGCCATTCTTTCCTCGCAGTCCCTCCGCAGCTCATTCCCGCTCATTCCTTTTCCACTTTCAGGGCTCCACACTTCCTCCTGGTCGTCCCCGCCGCAGGGGCACGTTATTGTTAAATGCGCGAAATATTTTCCCTTCCTGTACTCCCCTTCTCCGCGTCCGCTGCGCGCTGCTTGTTCTCGCCGTCCTTGTGCCGTGCCCCGCGCTCCTCGGCCGTCGCCTCACCTCCCCCTACCCATGCCCTCGTTCCACGTCTATCCCCCTTTCCTTTTTTCTGTAATCCGAATCCCTTTGCCCGTTGCTACCAGCGCCTTCGTCGCATCCTCCGAACTCCTCTTCGCATGCCAAGCCCCTCTCGCACACTTCGTGTCTATTCTCTGCTCGTTCGAATGCCAACCTTGTTGTGGTTTGCCTTTGACAAGTCCGCCTGGCCCACATTCTACTCCTTCCACTGCGCCTTCTCGTCGTCACCCTGCAATTGTCAGTCCTCGTTGCTTGCCTCCCGCTCGCGGCGTCCTTTCTGTTTCGTCCTTTTCGGCTTTTGTCATACGACACCTCGCACAAAACGCGCGCACAAGCAAAGCGATCTGCGGCGTTGGGTGATTTCAGTCCTTTTCCTTTTCCTTTCCCTGTTGCTTTTCCGATCTCTGTGCCTTCGACAAAGTTCTGCCCCCCAGCCCGCTGTTGGCCATGCCTCTCACACGCCTCAAATGCCTTTCTTCTGCTACCCAGCCTCCTTACCTCCCCCTCCCTCCTCATCCCCTTTTTTCCGCTTCCTGCTTTGTAGGTTTAAGGCGATACCCCTCTCGGTGTTCGCACCACCAACCTGTCATGGTCCACTTTCCCTTCCCCGTCTCCAAAGAACGTCTTGGTGCGCCCATCCGCACAAGTCTCTGACCGTTTCTCTCACGCATGGCCCGCCAGCGTCCCCTCTGCCGTCACGTTTTCTGATCCTTTTCCGGCATCTAGCCACGTTTCCGTCCAGGTGCCTCCCTTCCCGCCCTGTGCTCCTCTCTCCGCGCTGCGCCCGCTTTTTTTCGCCTTTCTTTGATGCTGGCCCTGTGTCCTTCCGCTTCGTGCCCTCGCGCTTCCTCCTCGCGCTTCCTCCTCGCGCGCTTCCGTCTGTTTTCGTCCTTTCAATGCACTGTTTGCCTCGTGTTCACCCGAACGACCTGCTTTCTCTCCGCGTCACCCCCAGGTCCTCTTGTCCTCCATCTCGCGGCGCCTTTGTCTTCTGCCAATCACCTCTCCGATCTGTCTCTGCACGAATTCCTTTTCGCGATCTCGCTCTTGTACCCGCTCTTCCTGCCCGGTCTCCTTGATCTCTCACACCATGTCCTGCCCCAAGCATCCATATTCTTCCCCGAGCATTTCTCCCTTCACGGACCGTCTTCAGTTTTGCGTCTGTGCCTCCCTTGCGGTTTAGCGTGTGCCGTTCGCCGTCTCCGTTCTGTTCCACCGTCTCCATGCTAAACGCACGCGTGTGCTACCTCTGCCTCCTTTCCCGTTGTCAAATCCGCTACTAACCCGTTCTTGCTCCGTAGCCGCCGATATCGGCGCTCAACTGCCTCTCACCGCTGCTACACCTGTCCGCGCTCATCCACTGTCAAAGCAAGCCTCCCAAAAGCGGCTTCTCCCCTCTCGTCCTCCAAACGCGTGCAATGCCTTCGGCCTAGTCTCCCCTCTCTCGCCCCTCCGCGCGTCCTCCCCCTGCCGCCTGTCCCACTTCCTGTTCGTCCACGCTCTTCCTTCTCTGCCACCTTTTTCGCACCTGCTCTACCCTAACAATCTTCCCCCCTCTGCTCTCCTCTTCTTCGCGCGCCGCGTCGGCAAGATTCCTTCCCCCTCCACCCCTGCCAAATACGTCGGCCCTTGTGTCAGGGTCTGCGTGTCCCTTTGGTTCCTCCCCTCTTCCGTGGTCTGCCCATTTCTTTCTCTGGCTGGGACGCCCTTAACTCGGTGCATCTATTCTGCTTTTCCCGTCTGCTCCCCCTGTCATACCACTACTCCTTTCTGCCCCCTCCCTCACCGTGCATGCTGGGGCCGTTTAGCTTGCTCTTTTCGCCTTTCCTTCCCTCTCTCACTCCCTGCCCAGTGCTCGCCTCGCCGCCGTCCCTCTCGGCTTTCTCGCACGTCACACGGCTCAATCCCCGTCGCCCTCCCCCATATGCCGCGACCCCCCGGCCGTGCTTCCTCTTGTGTGTTACCTCGACCGTTTATTCACGTCCAATGCCTGTCTCTCTGCATGTCCTTTCTCCCACTTTCTGTCTTTCGTGTTTGCGCACCTATGTTCCTCACCCAGTTCCGTTCAAACTTCTTTGCGCGTGGCTTTCTTCTGTGGATCCCAGTTCCCTTGTCTCTCGTCCCAACCGGGCGTGCCCTTTCGTTGTGTCTATCCCCTCGCTGCGTCCCCGTCCGCTGGCCCGAGCCGGCAAAACACAGCTCGCACACTGTCTCATGGCACTTTCATCTCGTGTCCTTTTCTCTCTTCGCACCTCGTTGAACGTTTTCCCGCTTTCACTCCTCGTCCTTCACGCGTGGGACGTTTTCCTGTGTCTCTCCGTCTTTTCGCCCTCTGCTCCCTGTTCCCTTCGCTGCGGTGTCGAACCAAGCGGTGCAGTGCCTGGCCTTACCGCGGCCACTACCGCCAGACCTCGTAACGCTCGTCTGTCCGACAAGAACAAGCTGACCAACACGCCGCAACCTGTTGTACCGCGTATGCCCGTGCGTGCGCTGCCGCGCTTCCCTCGCCCGGCTCCGAGGCACCAGGCTCCCACAGCTTGTCGTCTTACGCTGTCCCGGCCTCGCTCTTGTTGACGCGGTGCCACACCTTTCTCTCCTTCCATTCACAAGGCGCGGCTGTGGATCTCTGCCCGCGGTGCCGCGTTCCTCACTGGCCAAACGCGTTTTACTGCCCCCTTCCTCCCCATCACGCTTCCCGTTGCTAAGTGTCTGCCGTTCACCTAAGTCCTAAGGTCCTCAGTCCCCTGCACTTCCGTGGTGCTTCACCATGGCACCCGCTCTTCATCCCAAAGACGTGGGCCCTTTCCTCACCTCCGAGTCTAGCTTCCAAACGGCGCCTCGGCCCCATTTCTGCACCGTGCCTGTCACCTCCTGCTCAGCTCTCATTCCCAGGGTCGTTCCACACCCATTCGGGACGACCGCGCCAAGCCACGTGCTTTCAACATAAAAGACGTTCTTTGGCGCCTGTCCTCCCAAACTCTCCTCGCTCCAAAGCCGCTGTCATGTCCGCGTTCTCCGCCGCCCCGTCACGTCCTCGCTTGCCTGCGCCCTGTGTTGGCCGCAGCTTCCGGCCTGGTAGTCACTGCTCTCGGCAACGGCCTCGCCCTGCAACGTGCTTCAACCCGACCGAAACGTCTCCTTCCTTTCCCCCCTCTCCGCACCCACCACTTTTCATTCCCCACACTCGTTCTTTCATCGCTTCTCGTCCTCTCCCCTTGCGCCTCGCGGCTTTACCTCTACTCCCCTTGGTTCATGCCTTACCTCCCTTGTTGTTTCAGTCCTCACCTCGTTGCGGTTTTGCACATCAAGACATTCTCCTTTTTCTCTCACTCAATCCGCGACTTGCGCCTGCATAGCTATGGCCAGCCTTCTGCGCGCATTCATCCAAGTTTGCTTGCTTCCTGGCCCTTTGTGCTGGTTGTCGCCAAAACACGATAGGTCTTCGGGGCTTTTGCAAAACACCAACTCCGTAGGTGAGCGCTAGCGGTTGCCGCGTGCGAAAGCGCTCATTCTCCAGCGCGGTTCGTTCGCACTATCCTCACTGTGCGCTCCCCTCACGCTTTCCCGCCTGTAAGCTCCTCACTCCCATACGATCTCTCTCTAATCTCTTCGCTGTTCAGAGCCGCCGCAGAAAATGCCTGCTTGCAGCGCGTCGTTGCCGGTGCCCTCCTCGAAGACACAGCCGTTTCGTCGTATGGTCCCTCTGGTCACGTGCCTGTGTCGGCATCTCTTTGTTACCCTGCGTCACTCCTCGTCACTGCGCTAAGTGCACGAAAAATGCTTTTCACAAAAGTGTCTGTAGTTTCTTCTTTCGGCCCCCTGTCGGCCACAAGGCTGACACGCGTCGCACGCCCCCGCCCGCGTCCTTCCAAGCCAAAGGACAACACTTTTCCCACACCCTCGTCTCACCCTTTTCCCCACCACCGAGAAGGCCACAGAGCTTGAGGTTCTCCAAGCCACCGCCGCAAAAACTGTGTTTCCACTCCTGTTGGCGCCCCCCTCCTTGCTGTGCGCCGTTCTCGTGCTTCCGACTCGGTCGCGACCTCTCTGCGCGGCACGTAGCGGTTCGTATCCCCCAAACCTGTCCCGCCGCGCGCCTTCTGTTTCCCTTCCGGTCTCAAATGGCTTGTTGGTTGGTCGTTTGGCTGCGTACCGCACCGTGCCTGCGTTGGTGTTGCATGCGTGGCGCGCGAGGAGGAACCGACCTCGCCCTTCCTAGGCCACCGACCGTCTCCCGGCGCGTGTCCGGATACCCTGTCAGCGACACGGACAACGAAAACGCAAGCCATTGTCACAGGCCGCTCTTTCGGGTCCGTGACCGAACTGCTTGCGCTGATGTCATTCGCTGCAGTGGTCGCATGCGCTCCGTGCGAGATTGCCCGCGGGCCATGCAACCCATGCTGTCCGCTGCCTGTCCTCCGGCGGTGTGCGGCGTCATGGGGCCGAGGTGCCGTTCGCGCGCCGGTCTCTGCCTTCTGCTCTGCCGTTTCCGCCGTGCCGTCCCTGGCGGCCGCTCGATGACACGGCGCCGTAGCGGTGCCCGGCGCGGCGAGTGCGTTCGTGCACCCTGCATGGCGCGCGAGCCTTTACCGTCCCCTCGTTGTGACGCTTTGCCCGTTGGCGTTGTCGCAGCCTTCCGCTATGCGTCGCTGTGTCGCGCACACTGCTGAGCATCTGCGATGCGCGCACCCTTGTCGCAAGTCGGCGCGTACCGGGCGGGCGTTGCGCGCCGAGAGGTTCCCGCGGGGTTGCGCAGGTCGGCTTGACGTGCCTTTGAGCGCCGTCCGCGTCCGCCTCTTCTTCGTCGCGCACCCCAGACAAACGCAGAGAAGACCGGTGTCCGCGTCCTTCCCGCGCCCATTGCCACATGGATCGGAGCGAAGACGTCGCCGTGTGCTGAGGCCGTGCTGCGTCCTGGGGCTGAGGACCCGGGTGGGTGCGCTAGCCCGGTTTCGGGGTGCTCGCACCGCTCCGTGCCCACTGTGGGCACACGAACCAGACCGGAGCCGATCATTGGCTTTCGCGGCGTCTGCGCCTCTTTTCAATGCCAGCTCTTGTCGGCGAGGGGGATTTTGGCGCGGCATCGGAGCAGCAGGACCAATGCGGCCTGGACGAGATGTGAGTGGACGCGGGCCTGTGCACAGAGAAGGCAGGTCTGCGAAGGTGGCGCGTGCACTGCACATGCACAGCTCGGCGCGAGGGGCCGCACAGGGAGGAGCAGAAAAGAGAAGTGTTCAGCCATTCTTGGTGAGCGAGCGGTGGCCACGCGACGTGCTGAAGCGCGGACACCGGGGGGCACAGGGGCCGTCAAGACAGGCAAGGACAGAGACAGTAAGCAAATGAAGGCAGGCACCGTGTCTGAAGCGCGCGGGCAGGCACGACATGCTTCGGCGCACGCAGCCTGACTCTGGAACAGGGTGGTGGGGGGCGACGGCAGCTTGCGCAGCGAGGGAAAACGCGAACAGGGGGAGGCGAAGCGTGCTTCGGTTGGCACGCTTAGGTCGGAGGGCCTTGCCTGTCGAGCGTGAGGCGACTCGCAGCAGTTTGCGGCAAAGGGTGAGGATGAGCGGCGTGACGCGCACGGTGCTTGCGGCTGCGTTTTGCGGTGTGCACGTTTAATTGAACGCGGAGGCGACAGCGGCGGCGGGTCTCGGGGACGGAGTGGGGACAAAGATATGCGCCTTCGGCGGCGCGTTGCGGGACGCGGCGGAAACAGCGGAAAAGGTGCACAAAGCCGCCGTTGAGCAACTGAGACTGAGAGCGGCAGACGAGGCACGCGCACAAAGTGTGCGAAGAATGGCGCAGGCGGTCCGACCATTTGACGAGAATAACACGGTTGTGGCCGCCAAGGAGAAGAAAGTGGGAGAGCTAAGCGCAACGGCGCGGACGGTGACGCAGCTGCTCACATAAGCTGTGTCCAGACTTAGACTTGACGAGCATTGAAGCGAACCCAAACATCGCCGCAGCAAAATCACTCATCGCAGACGCAGTTGCAAAGATGCCCGGCGCAGAGGCACCGAACCCTGGCAAAGGAACATCCGCAGCGGAGCACATCGAGGCCGCAAGGCAGGCACTGCAACAGCGAATGCCGGAAATGGGGGACACAGAGCCAACGCACGGGGCAACGGTGGAGGCGTGGCTCGCAAGCGCAGCAACAACAACGAGCCAGGAAGACAACAGCACTGACGCGCAAACAGGGGAGGAGGAACCGAGCGCGGCGACGATACCACTTGAAAGGACACCAACGCCCACGAAGACGAAAAGCACACGCACAGAGACTGTGCAGCGCACGGCAGCACAGGGGAGAGACCAAGCGACACGAGCGCACACAACGCTAGCAGCGATAGGCGGAGCAGCGGCGAATTGGATAGCCACGCACCGCAAGTGAACGCCCAAGGCCAGGAGACAGGACGGACACAGCACAGGCAGCCGACAAACGAAAGCGGGAGAAAGGACAGCGACGCGGCGTGCGAACGGCCAACGAAAAAACATGTTGACGCGCACAGTAGAGAGGCAACGAGCAGGCATAGCAGCAACGAAGGCAGACGTGGACCAAGGCCAACGCACAGGGAAGAAAAGCAAAGATGGTGGGAACGCCCGGAGCGAAATGGGTGCTGGAGAGAGTCGAGCCGGCGAAAAGGGAAAACAGAGAGAGAATAAACCGAACCAGGAGAAACATGCAAAGCACGATGACACCGCGCGCGGTCCCACAGCAAAGAAAACAAGAAAGAAACACATGCATGGGCACAGGCGCTGAAAGGGCACGGCGGGGAAAGAAGCGCACACCACGGCGAATGAGCGCGCAAAGCGAAGAGCAGGAGTCGGAAGGACCTTGACACAACTTGCTTGGCAACGGAAAGACAAGGCACGTGTCGCCACAGAGGCAGAAACACAGGGCAAACCGCGGCACGCAAAGCAGCGAGCAGAAGCAAAACCGAGCACGGAAAAACACAGGGCCGCGCACGCGCAGCGCCGACACAACATAGCCAAATGCACAGCGGAAAAAAACGACGGACGGCACCGTGCACACAAGGCGAGTCGCAAAAAGCGAAAAAAACAGCACACAGAACACACGAAGAAAAGCAGCGCACTAACACGCCGCAATGCACACAAAGCACAGGACACGGTGCGAAAGAGAGAACGGAAGCAGTAGTTAGGCACAAGAGAACGCACGCTTTTGAGCTTGCGACTGACAGAGGGCAACGCACAGCGGGTGTCGCAACACAGCAACACCAGGCGGTGAAAGGCACTCATCGCAGAACAGGGGATGCACACAAACGAAAACACAGCACCCGGCACAGAGCAGAAGGTAAAGCATGAGAGGCCAAAAGACAAACCAGCGCAAAAAGGCAACAGGCTGCAACAGTAAGCAAGACGCGTGCAACGACGCAAGGAAGTAACAGGGTGGAGCTGGCTTAAACGGCAACAAAGGGGAGGAGTGGGCAACGCGGCACAAACGAGGCGCACCATGGTGGAAAAAAGAAAGCAGACACAAAGGAAGCAACAGAGAAACCTTTGAGCCAGTGACGCAACGCGCGAAGAGTAAGACCACAAGCAATGGAAAAGACCACGCGCACAACCAAACGCAGCACACAGCATGCAAGCATCAAGGAACAGAAACACTGAGGTAAAGAAAGGAACTTCTGTCGGCGCGGCCAAACGGAAAAGACAGAGACAGCGACGCAGCGTGGGACGCCGTGCCTGATCGCGGACTTGCTGTGTGAGCGCTATGTTGTTAGCCGCTATGTTGACTGCGTTCCGCCGTTGCTTTTTGCGGTTTTTGCGTGTCTGAGCAACGAAGAACTGTGCTGTGGTATCTGTCCTGCGATGCGGTTCAAAGAAGTCACACTAGAGGGGCCGGTGCCCATGAACTGCTGCCTTTCCGAAGTGGCAGCGCCGACTCTCCGCGGTAGTCGCGCAGCGCGATGCCATTCGTGAGTTCTTGGCTCCCACAGGATGGCGCAGGCGAACCATCTCCGACAACGCCGGACATACATGGCGGCTCACTGACCCTTCCTGACGCACCACGCCAAATTTCTGACCTCCTACCGATAACGGCATAAATCTTTCCCGCTTTATTTCACAGTAAAGGCGAGCCATGGTGATAGAAGGCCGCGGCGAAAATGGCTGCCCGGCGCCGCGAGACTGGGGCGCACGCGCAGAACGGCACAAGGCTGGTTGCATTGCGTGCCCGCGGCTTGCACACGCGGAAGACACGGCGAACGCGGCAATGAACATTCCCGTTCAGTGTTCGCAGGAACGTTCTGCAAAGCGAGCTGGGTGGGAGAGCCAAGAAACAGGGTTTACTTATTCGTTTTGCCGACGTGCCGAAGTAGCAAAAGAGAAGGAAGGAGCGCGGACTGTGATTTGTAGTCCGAGGCGCATGTGCGCTAACCACCCGGCGATAACAGTAAAGAAACAAGCGAAGTGCTGTCGGCCAACGACATAAGGATGAAACGATGGAAGGAGAACGCAGTCGGGGACAATGATATTTTCTGACCGAAGAGTGACGACATGGCGAATTACGGTAACAGCGATCCAGACTCACAGAAGCGTGCCACTCACCTCGTCGCCCAGTCAATTCTGCAGCCACGCACATATGATTTTACATGCGGACAGAACGCAAAAAGGACTCAACAGGTAAAAATCAGAGAACACACAGGGACAAAAGCAAGAAAGATGTGTTCCTGACGAAGATTCAGGAGCGAAGCGTAAAGCTAGAACAAAAACAATGCAGAAAACACATGACTAAGAGGTCGTGATCGAGTGAACGTGTTTTGGCAGTCAGAGGTTGCACTGGCAAGAGCACGCAGAAGGAGAAGTAGTTCAAAGCACCATGAAAGGAAACGTTTTGCGCACACAATAAGTATCTTTGCGCGTATGGAATGTCTGCATTAGCGAACGTCTTTATGTGGTGGCACCCTCAATGGGTGCCAGAAACTGTGACGACTGGTTGGTGCAGTAAACAATAAAATGGAAGGGGCAGAGAAAAGTTCAGCGCGGTGACAGACCCGCACGCTAAGCGTGTTCACCCTAGCACCAATGCCGGCACGCTTAACCTCCGTGCGAGAGCGCGTGCACTCATCTCACCCTTTTCACCCCACTTCACTGCTCCACCATTCCCCGGGAAGACTCCCCCTAAGCTTCCACGGCTTCATCCTCCAAACGTCCTCATGCACCGTGTCTGCTTACGCAAAAGCGTCCATTCAAGCGCCCACACGCGCGCAATCCGCTCTGCTCTCCCCGCGTGCGAGCCCCACAAGGGCGAGTTTCCGACGTGCCGGCGTCGACCGACCCTCAGGCCTGGTCACGCCTATCCAAAGCCCAGGCCGAAAGCAACGTGGGTCGGCAGGAGGCGAAGCGCACCTATGCTGGAACGCGTCGTGGCAAGACACTCTGCCCACACAAACGGCTCTAAATGGAAGGCAACTACGCAACTGAAACTTGCGTCTCGTTCGTGGCACGGCTGCCCCTCGCAGTGGCAGGTGATTAGCACGGCGGCGGCTGTGCGATGGCACCCTCGCAGGCTCAGCGCCGCGACTGCGGGTCCTCAAACGCGGGGTTGTGACGGTACCTCGGGCACCTGGTGCCTTTGAACGCGCCCCTTCCACAGCCTTGCCAAGTGGTGCGCTGCACGGTCCGACGCAGACTGATGGCAAGGGATTGACGCCGCAGGGTCTGTGGCTTGGAGCGGCAAAGGCCTACACTCGCTGCAGCAGCATCTAGGACCCTCAAATGGCGCGCCGAAGCGAACGGACCTTGCAGAAGCGCCTCGGTAAGTGAATCCCAACGCATACCATGAGCGGGGCTCTGTCCATAATGCGCAAGATGGACAAAAACGGCGAGCATCGTGGGACGGTGAAGGCGCCAGCTTCCTCGCGCAGCGGTCCGCGAAGCAAAACCGCATTTGTCTGTGCCCAAAGGCGCTCCTCAGCGGAAAGGGGAAACATGAAGGGGAGGTGGTGGGTGCTGGACTGCGAAAGAACGAGGACACGCCAGCATCTCAGCGACTATCGGAGATTGGTGAGCAAGAGGCCGGTGGGCGATGCCAAGGTGCACGAACACACAGGCAAGTTGCACGCAACGGTACCTGGAGGGAAGGGCCAGAACACCAAGTCGGACGCCAGCAAAACGCGGTTCCGCTCGAGATGACACAAAAAGTGGCGTCTGAGGAGGGAGGTGACACGCGCGGGACGCTGGGGCGCTTCGACGGCACCGGCGGACGACAAATTGTGTGCCTTGGGCTATGTGTCAGCGACCACGTGGGCATCTTACGTCGATATCTCAACTGGCAGAGGGGGCACGGCTGGGCGGCGGGAGAACGTTTGTCGTGTTGTCGCGTATGCGGTGACGCGCGGCATAGGGTGCGCACAGCGAAAATTACAGGGCACGAGGTGAATCCGCAAAACAAGAGGGAGCTGACCCTGGGAAACATGTCGGCCACACAGGAAGCATAAGGGGGACCACGCCAGGCAAGCGCTGTCGCGCTCCGTGGAACAGCCAAAGTTTAAGAGACAAAGAACGATGGCAAGCTACGCAGGACGCGGACGAACGACCGCGGGAAGGCGGGAGAGTGAATGGGAGAAAAGCAGGGCAGTCTCCGCGCGCGACTGGACGCGAAGGGTGAGCGCGGCTTCCTGACGACAATGAGCGAGGCGGAGAACCACGAGGAACTTGGAAAGCACGGAAGCATGGTGGCATGTTGGAGGCGAGCCGCTCGGCACACCAGCAACGCCAAAAGAGATGGATTGGTGCGCGACAAACGGACTGCACCAACAAGGAGAGGCAAAGCGGAGTAATAGGGAACCAAGTATGCAGAAGAAAATGTTCTCGCGTGCAACATGCAGAGTGGGCGAACACAGGCAAACCAAAAAATGTGAATAGCGGAAGGAGAAGGCGAATCAGGCTTGGCGGGCAATCCCTTTCTCAGAAGTGAAACAGCGCCAATTAGAGGACGCTTCCAGGGAGGAAGGTGCGGCAATAAAGTGTCTTGCGTGGAGAAGACAAGTCGGCAAGAACATCTGCCGTGGAAGGAATGTGCTGTCGGACCAGAGAACGGAGGAAGGGGAAGGTTGCTCGAGTGTTGAAATGACACACGCGCCAGGCGGAAGGGAGGAAATAGAATTCAGAAACAAACGCACGACAGGCGAAGGTGGACTGGGGGGGCGAAAGGACAGTGATCGATGCAATGCGGGTGACGGAAAATAGGTGGAGACAAAGAGGCAATTGGGCGTGTGGCTGGAAGAGACCGAAAACGATGCTAGAGGCGCGGAGCGGTGAGACGCGACAGTGAATGAGAACATGGCTGTTTTTTTCAGCGAACAACGACAGGCGTTTGCGATGGACGCACAATGAAGAAGGGGAAACGAAGGCGAGCGCGCGGTTTGAACAAGAGGCTGTGAGGGCTGGCAACGACGGCCTCGGATGCAGACGGAAGGATATTGCTTGTTGGGAGAAGGCTGCACACACGGAGAAAAGGGCTCGCGAGCAGGCCGAAGCGAGGAGTAAAAAAATAGAGGTGGTGTTGAATCGCGAGCGCAGTGAACGGCGGAGCACCGGCGGGGCTGGGACGGAGATATTGAAAGTCTCTGTGCTGCGGGCCAAAAAAGTCGGGGGACGGCTGACAGCAGGTAACACGCTCCGCGTTGCATCTATCAGGCTTCGGCGCGCGGAAGTGGACGGAGCAGGACGGGAGGGAATGGGGCTGAGTCGGTGGTGGTTGTCGTGCGGGCGAGTGCACCAAAACGACTGCGCGGCGGGGATGACGCAGCGCACGCGAATATTGTCGTTATTGCCTGGGGTGTGAGCGAGGAAGAACGGCACACAGAGAGAATAATAACCACTTGAGGCCGTGAGCGGCGAAAGGGCACTGAAAAGCACCGCGGTGGAATGGTGAAAAGGGGGACAAGAGAAACTGATAGGGGCAATGGTCACAAACAAACAGAAGCAGACGATGAGGAGGACGGTTGGCGACGGCAAAGAAGGCGTAACTGTGCGTTGCAAGCAACGCACAGTTCGACGGAAGACTGCCAAGACACTTGAGGAGCCGTGAGAGGCGCGTAGAACAGACAGCAGCGATGGCGTGGGAACGTTGAGAAGAATGGCCTGTGGACAAACAGCGCGGAAGTGAACAGCCATCAAAGGCGCGGAAGGGTCTGCAACGCCCACGGATAAGGGCGGCCAAGATGCGGGACGAGGGAAGGCGGTGAAGCGGACGATAGAGACACTGATGTTTGCTGACGGGAAAACGAAAACGATCTCAGAGGGACGAAGCCCGCAACAGGAGCATTCGCGGGCAGCGCCTGGTGAGCTTGCGTGCCGCTCCGTTGGGAATGTACGACAATTGGTGCGCGGGGACACAGTCGCAGAGCGTGCGTGACCGAGCGGTGACGCACGGGGCACGGCGGGGGGCACGGCAGAGCAGCGTATCAGCTCGCGCAGGGAGCGACCGTTGTGTAGAATGAGCAGCCACGAGCCGACGCGCTAATGTGGATGACGGCGTGGCAGAAAAGGAGCATGCGACGCAGCTTTGAACGGAGGAAAACAAAGGACAGCAGAAGGAAGTCAGGCGCGTGGCGCTGAAAGCAACACAGGGGAAGGAAAAGGGCCGTGGCAAGACAGTGGGCTGTGGTGTGCATCTTGCGCGGGACCCGGAGGGCGGTAACGAGAGGGCGGTTCAACCACTTAGAAAGGCGGGGACATGAAATGGAACAAGAAGGGGGAGACAGGGGAAACAGTGCGAATTTCGAGCAGAACTCCACAGGATGCGTTCTTATGTTTGCGGGGTTTTCGCGTCAAAAAAGCTCGATGGCTACCGCGGCAGCGGTGGGTGAACAGGATCGCCACACAACGCGTGGGAGGGGGTGGGAAACCGCGAGTGGTGTGGACGTTTTGTGCGGGACTGCTTCGCGGCAATGGCAGGCGTGGCAAAAAGAAACAACGAAGGGGTAAAAGGCTAGGGCAGCGAAAGGAAGGCACGGGATAGAGGACGAAGAGGAATTGTTTGCGCGAAAGTTAGGTTGTGAGGTAGGGGTGACGCCAAAAAGGGTGCAGCTACAGGACACGAGTGAAGGTGAGCGCGATGATGCCGGAACGCAACAGAGGCTGTGGGGGACAGAAGGCAGTGGTTGCGGAGCAAGGAAATGCGGAAGTTGAGTGGACCTGCGCACGATAGGCGAGATGCGCAAGTGCGGCGGAGTGTGAAAAGGTTGCGAGGCACGCCCGGTGAAAAAAGGCGCTTGGTAGCGGGATGAGGGGCAACTTGCGACGACGCTCGAAAGCTTTGACGTGAGGATGCAAACGCAGAACATGAACAACAAGCAACGCAAACGACATGGGAGCGGGAGCGGAGGAGGAGCGGAGGGCTGCGAGGGCAAAGAAAGGGGCAGCTTGGAGGGCGAAGCTTTTATACGTTTGTGACAGAGAGGAGAAGGCAACGCACTGCAACACACGCCTTGGCGCCGCAGAGCGGAGGCAGAGGAAACATGACGCGGGGAGGAAGGCATGTGTGAATACAATGGCAGGACACGTGGGAGGGATGCACAGACAGGGCGCTGGAGAGAGGCGCAGCGGGGAAGCGAGCGAAGGTTCTAGGGACACGAGCGGCTGGAGTGGGGAGAGGAAAGAAGCCTGCGACGTAAGTAAGGGAGGAGGGAAGCGGAACCAGCCAGATAGAAGTGGAGGAGAAATGGCGGAGTGTGGAGCGCGGAGGCGAAACATTGCGCGTTGTGCGTGCGTTAAGCGTTGTGCCACAGTACGGGCGGTTTTTGTCGGTGCTATTTTGCGACTAGTGGCAGCGGCGCGCGACGTACGCGCTTTTGTTCTTTGTGAAAGAAAGGGAAGCGTCTGGGAACATGGAGCGAACGACGAGGACGAATTTTGACAGCGATAGGAAGTGGTGTTTGCCGAAGAGGATGGAGCAGCACAAGGAAGGAACCGAGTTTGACAAAGGACGACAAAGCTTTCTGCGGGCTTAGAGGTTTGTCGCGGTCTAATAGTGTTTTTGCGGACGGGGGTTATGACAATGGGAGGCGAAGAGGAGTGGACCAAGAGGTTTGGCGGTTTGCCAAAGACAGAGGCCGCAGCCGGACAAGCTTCACTGCAAGGGGAAAACAGGCGTCCATAGCAGAAAGACAGCACGTAGACGGCCATCGGAGGGTAAGGGGCACAGCGCATGGTCACTGTGAACAAAATGGTGGCACCAAGCAGCTCGAGGCGAAGAGACAGGGAAAGAAACTGCAATGCAGTGAGGCGCAGAGGCTTTTGAAGAAAGGGTAAATGAAGGCGGTGAGAGGGTGCATGGAACAGAAGGGAAAGAACTGCAAAGTGCGTGTCACGGAACACTGGCTTGTGCTTGAAGAAAGTACTTGCATGGAAAGCAGAGACAGGCCTGTGACGTCGGACGAAGGCTGAAGGCTGAGTGTGTCTTTGCTTTTAAAGCCAGGAGGACGGATGGAAGAAGAAGTGAGGGCCATGAGGACGTGGTTCTACTTTATTTGGATTTACTTTATTTGGCTGTTTGGTGATTTGGTTTACTTTACTTTTGTTGTTTTTGATTGTGCCGGGACAGCGGAGAGAACTGAAGTCACATGCGGAATGGAGTGGAAATGGGAACAGGATCGCGTGGAGGAAGGACGCGGTTATTCGCGTTCGATGGGTTAATTGAAGGTCGAGTTTTAAGCATGCATGTTTTTGCAGAACGCTACGCTTTGGCTTTGGTCTGCGCGCGAAATGAATGGAGGAGGACAAGTAGCGCAGGCGGTAAGGAGGCGAAACAGGCAACAATAAGCACTTATGGAGGACACGAGTGGAATACAATGGGTACAACAGGCCGGTACGCAGGACTTCCCTAAGCTTTGGAAGGATAAGACACGTGTGGCAGGCGTTGGTGACGGTCGCAGGGCCTCCTATACAGGAAAACAGGCAGAGGGGAAAGGAGCGAAAGTGGAATCTGCTAGGAAAGGGAGAGAGACGAGGAACAACGGGGAAGTTGCCACGGTTGAATTTTACATTGTGAGAAGGTGTGAGAAAGTGAGTGTTTGGATGAACAACAAGGACGAAACGGAAGGATTTTTTTGAGAGAAGACGAATTGATCGCAGGGACGAAGAAAAACATTGCTATGGTTGCGACGTGCGCAGAGAATGGGAGGAAGGCGGATCAAACACCGCACAAGGCCTGTGCAGAACAAGGAAAGACGGAAAATGGCAAGGATAGGCTGAGGCGTGGAGAAAGAAAGCCGGTGCGACGGAGAACGGCGAGCGAGTAGGAAGCTTTGGGGACGAGGAACTAGGCGGTACAGGCATGCATGGCATGGGAACAGAGAACGAACGACGCGAGGGCTCAGAAGACGTTGGGAGAAACCGAAGGGCAGGCATGGCACGTCGTAAACGAAGACCATAGAAAATAAAATTTGAAGCGGGTAACTTCGAGAAGAAACAAAGACAGGAGGGGAAAGGGAGGAAAAAGGCGAAGGCGGAGAAAAGTTGAAAGATATCGACGGGACGGAAAAGGGGAAAGAGTATTTCGCAATAGACGGACAAGAACGCAGAAAACGCCAGTGGACCGGGAGAAAGGCGAGGATGATGAACAATGAAAAGGTGTGTGTGCGACAGTTTGCGGCTGCGGGACTGAACAGCTTACCGTGAGAAGCGAGGGTTTTGTGAATTGCCCGCCGACCGCGCTGTGAGAGGAGTAAGAGTATGAGGCGTGTGTGCTGAGTCGGGTTTGGTTCAGCGAGCGCGAGCAGGTGAGGAGAGGAAAGAAGTCGGGGTGAGCCAGTGGGGGGACGAAGTGAGTCCGTTTCGAAGCAGCGGAAAGCGGAAAAGATACAAACGTGTTTTGTGCGATTGTAGGCAAAGGGGAATTCAGACAATGAATGGGAGGAGCGGCGGGACGCCAGACAGACTGGGTCGACATTGTGGAAAACGCCAGGGGTGTTGAGAAGCGAGGGAGGAACGAAGGACAGGGAACAGGGATAAAGGAAGTGCTGAGGAGAACACGCAGTGCGATGCGCATTGGAGTTGGCCGAAGAAAGCAGCAAAAGGCGGTGAAAAATGGAATAGGAAAGGACAAGGCAAATGAACTAGCGGTTTAGAAAGCAGTTGTCGAGCGCATCACATCGCCACAGGTCCTGAATCAAGAGGGCAAACGACCACCGCAAAAGTATCAGGACCGAGAAACGCGGCAACACAAGAGCGGACACGAACACTGAAGCTATCGGAGCAAGGTGGCGGACGAAAAGTCGATTAGAAATTGACTTGACGAGGTGGATGTCGCGGAAAGCTGTCTTACAGAAGCAGCAGAGGAGCAGTGGTAGACCAGGTTTGTTTATGACGACGCTGTCGCCAGCCATAGGTATGTGGTGGTCGGCGTTTGGGACTGCCTGACGCGGCACGGGCGGTAATGTGGACGGCAAAGAGAACAAGCTACACGCGCAAAAGGGGAAGGTGTAGTAGACGGCTTGTTGAGCTCAGCGGAGGATGGGCTGAATGGCCTGAGTCTCGCTCTCGATTTGGGGAAACAAACGGATCGAGATGGACACCGCCCACGGCTGAGGGCCGATTCAAGAGAGCATGAAGGAAAAATATTTATAGCGCTTGGGAACGGACATGCTGTGCGCAGTGAATGCGTTATTGCGGAGCATGGAGTGGCACCGGCGTAAGCTGTAGCGTGCGACAAGGACGTTTTACGTGCTTGCTCCTGCGCATGGCACCAAACTTCGACACGCGTGTGGAGGACCTGAGCGAGCGAGTCGCAACAGAGAAGTCGACTGCGGAGACGGACAAACAGTGCATAAACCGTTGGTGTTTTTTCATGCCGAGAGAGCAGAGAAAGCGGAACGAGGCCATTGCAAAAGGTGATCAATGGAAAGACTAGGCGTAAATTTTGACCGACCTAACGGGCAACGGAGGAAGGAAGAGAAGGAAGCAGCAAAGGGAAGTTGCATAGGGCACAGGAGGCATGGCAGCGTCTTGAGGGGACAGATACAGACTAGGTAAAAGGAGGCAACGAAATAGGCTGGGAAGAACTTGAAAGGAGAGAGCGGGGGTCACAGAGACAGAGGAAAAAGAAGGGGGAGGTAGAAGAGAAGCAAAGCCATGCAGAGTTTGTCGCGTATAGCACGGGAAGAACAGGAGGTTAGGTTGAACGGTGACAAAGGAATAATGGAAAAAGGAAAAAGCGGACGAGCACAACAACAAGGAGGAGGCAAGGGCATGGGTCAGCGTTCAGTTTTTTTTGGCATGGAGCCCTGCGCAGACCAGAAGAAGGCCCATGTTTAACGAAACACGGGACCAAATGGACCCAGTCGGCACCGGATGAAAAAGAGGAGGAGGCAAAGAGGAGAAAAAGAGGATGCAGGACAGAGAACGAAAAAGGGGCCGTGCGAACCAGGCGGCAAATGGGATGTGAGACAGCAGAATCGACAGGTGAACATTGTTTGTCGAAGCTTCATTTGGAAGAGAAAAGCGAATAAAGCCAGGGCACAGTCGGTCGACAGAAAGGAAGGTCTGACAGAAGAAGGAAGCAAAAAAGTAAGACGAAGAAAGACTTTGAGGAGACAGATGGGGGAGACCACAGGAACGACTAGAAACAACCGGATAGAGCAGGAAGGATAAAAGAAAAAAGAAAAGGAAAGCAGTGCGGAACCTTGCCGTTGTTTTTTTTTGAGGGTAGAGGGCGCAAAACAGACACGAACCGAGAACAAAAAACCGCGAACAGAGGACACAAAGCAGGACAATACTCGTCAGGCGAGGTGAAAAAGCTCGTTCGTCAAAGTGATTGCCTTCAGCGACCAACTCAGTAACAAAACGAAAAGTGTGGTTTTCAGGGATCAAAGAACACACATTTGGAAAGAAATAAAGAAAAATAAAACGCCTCGGTAATTGACGGAAAAACTTTTTTGCAAAGTGAAACTGCCGGTAACCCAGGGAAAGAAATAGAGGTCTGCTCGCGAAAGAGTACCACCCCGGTCTGAAAAGATGTTGAAAACTGAAAACCATAACAATAAATATGAAAACGACTGGATAAACAGGAAGGCAAAATGAAGGAGCGAAGTAAATATATTTTTTGCGAGGCGTGGTTGTGACTGTGATTTTTGCGAAAATAAAATGCGTGAAAACACGCAAGAACGAAGTTTAGCGAAACTTGCGACAAGGAAACGATTTCGAAGCCGAGTGCCGCTTCGTAGCTGCGCGAACTAACTTGAAATTTTTGGTCTATTTTTTTGAAATTTGTTTTTGAGAGAATTTTCTCTCGGGGCTGCATTTCTTTTATTTTATTGCAACTGAAACGCAGAATGTGACCAAGTGAATTCCTTAATACTTTCTGTTTGCTAGTGGTGTGTTTAGTTTTGCTGTGTGAAGCGTAGTGAGATTTTTTTTAAACATTTCTTTCATTTTCGAGCGTTGCATCGTGAGGTGAGCTTTTCGCAAATAGGAGTCCCTTTGCTTGCATTTTGACCTTTTTTTTTCCTCGTAAATATTTTAAATTTTGAATGTGTGGTTTGTTCGTGTGCGCAATTTATTTCTTTTCTGTTTTTTCTCTTTTTTCGACTTTTTTACACAGCATTGCTGTTTTCCTCCACAATGTGAGAAAACTCTCGCGGGGAGGTGACATCAAAGTTGTTGTTAATTTTTCTATTGAATTATTGCTTGAAAACTATTTTTGGTTTATCGTTTCTTTGTTTAGTTTATGTTTGCCGCCCCGCAGCTATTTATGCGTTTAATATTTTTTTCACTTGGTGTTTGATATTTTATGCAAGCCATTTTTTATATTTTTCTTGAATGTTTTAGTGCGTGGCAGGGTTTTTCTTCTAATCAAAACAAAAAACGATGCGAGGTTCCATCGGGTCTTTTTCTGAGTTGGTTGAGTTTGTTGGTCCCTCAAAATTCAAAAGAGATTTTTTTAAAGTAGTCTGGTCGTTTATTGGAAATGATGTTTAGTTAGTTTTTTTATTGTTGGAGTGTTGGTGTTTTTTTCCCCTGTAGTATTCATCGTTTGATCGACGTTGCGCCATTTTTTCCTTTTTCCTTGTAAGTCTTTTCTTTCTTCCGCGTTCCAACCGGCGCGTCTTGCGCACACCAAACTCACAGTTTCGCAACGTCAGCTGAAAGTATTTGTCAAGCGGCCTTGTTTTTAACCCGTCACTTGTGCTGTGCGAAAAGCGCATTTTGGCACGCATGTCTCACTCACTTTCTTCTGTCCTGACGTGCTGCTATCTTCGTACGCCTTTTTGTGTTGTGTCTACTTCGTTTGGCTCGTCTCTCTCCGGTGTTTTTCCCACTTCTTTCTTTAAAATCCGCTCCGTGTTCTTCTTGCCGGTTTGTGCCTCCGCTTTTGCGTTACTTCTGTCGCATTGTTTGGCTGCAGCTGTT
Organism: Trypanosoma vivax; assembly: GCA_021307395.1. Taxonomy (NCBI): domain Eukaryota; phylum Euglenozoa; class Kinetoplastea; order Trypanosomatida; family Trypanosomatidae; genus Trypanosoma; species Trypanosoma vivax. The sequence continues at coordinate 133,216 of SOPI01000678.1, forward strand.
TCCTTCCTTCTTTTTTGATGTTTCTTTCTTCTGTTTGCAGTCGAAGCTTGCAAATTTCCTTTGTTGCCTTCTAGCATGCGTGTTCAGTCCGCGTCCGGCTGGTTTGTCACGCGCCGCCATCGAGTCCGTGCCACACTCGAAATGTCAATTGATCCGAAAAACGCGGGCCCATTGCCACAGGCTTTCTCGTGTCTTCGTGTCTCGACACCTGCGCTTAGCATGTACGGTCGCTGCCACGCGAATCTTCGCCGCACTTCTGCAAGCGCGCCAATTGTATCGGCGTTATTTGGGTGCATGTTTGTTTCCTTATCAGTCTGTTTCTGCGGCCTCGTGCCTTTTTTCAAATGTGCGACTCTGTCGCCTTCATTTGCCGCAGGCCTATTTTCTTTGCGTGTGTTTGTTACTGTTTGTCCTTCTGAGCAAAACACTTTGTGTTTGTTGCGTGTCCTTTTTCGTTTTCCTGTGCATTTCTGGGGCACGCAAAGTTCATTCTTTCCAGACGCTGGCCTTTCCTGTTTGGCTGTCGAAATGCCTTGCATGCCTCTGGCGATGGTGTGTGCTTTCCGCGGTCGCCGAGTTTCGGTTTCGCTTTCACCCATGTTTCCGAAGTCCTTTCCGCACCTAATTGCGCGAAAAAAATGCTGTGTTTGCTTTCACGTTCGTGTGTGTCCGTGGTTTTTTTCTTTCCTTCTGTTACGCGGTGTCCGCGATTATTTTTGTGCTTGTGAGTTTCAGGCCCCGTGCGTCACTGCGAGCTTGCATGTATGGCTTCTTCTCTTCTTGTATGCGCGCGTGTTGTGTTGTGTTGTCTTGCCTGCTTCCTTCTTCTTTGTTTTTTCTTTTTTTGTATGGACCTTTGCGTTGCTTGTGCTGCCACTTCTTGTCGTCTTCCTTCAGGTCCAGCTTTATGTCCTCCTTGTCGTTTTTTCTGTGCCGTTTCGTTTGCGCTTCTTTTTCGTGCGTGTTTCGCGATGAGCTTCTTGTGTGCAAGGTGGTGTTCTTGCCGCGCTTGCCTTCTCTCCTGTGCCCCTTGTTCACGTTCATTTTCATTTTCTGGTTTTTTGCTTGCGTGCCAGTTGCTAGCTTCATGTCCTTTTTCATCTTTTTGGAGTCTCGCATGCTGTTGTTCTGTGCTTTGTGCGCGCGTCTCTGTTTTTCTTCTCTTTTGTTGGCCACTGAACGTGGCCTTGTGCCTCTCTGCTCTGCTCGTTTCTTCTTCCCCCTGCCTGGTTCCGTTGCCGCCGTGTGTGCGTTGTGTCTGTCGTCCGTTTTGAAGGTTCTGCTTTTTCCCTTTCTGTGTGCTGCGTGTGTCACTTGCCTGGTGTTTACGTTCTCCACGTTGTCGTGGTGTTGTGCGCATGTTTCGTTTTTTGCTGCTGTTCTCTTTCTTTTCTTCGCGTGTCTTTCTTCAAATGTTCCTTTCTTCCCTTTTCCCCCTTTTCCGTCTTCGGCCGCGTATGGGTCTTTCCAGCTTCGCACACGCTTCCTTTTGTGTGAGTCTGCTTTTGTGCACGTGCCCTTGTGTTTCGCTTTGGTGGCCCGTTGCTTTGTTTCTTTGTTGTCTGCTTAGCGTTTTTTCTGCTGTCCTGTCTTTTTGGATTGTGTGCGGCTGATTGTATTTTCCCGTGGTGTTTCTGTGCCTCGCTGTGCCTAGGCTTCTTTTCTGTGCCCTGTTCGTGCCTTTCTCTTTGTCCCTTTTGTGTGCGGCCCGCGTGCGTTTTTTCTCTCCTGTATCCGAGTGTGTGTCGCCTGTGCACCTGGCCTGGTGCCCTTTTGTCTGACTGCTTTATTCTGTGCGTGCGCTTTGTTTCTTTGCGTTGCTGCGGTGAGTTGTTTTGCGTATTGTCGGCGTTGTTTTTGTGCGTTGCGCTGCTCTGCTGTGCGCAAGTTGGTGTGCACTTTTCGCGGTCTGTGTCGCTGTGCAGTGTGTGTTGCTTTTGCTGCGCGTCTGCCGCACTCCTGTAGTGTGTATTTTTCTTTCTACCTCTGGCGTGTTGGTGTTCCGTGTACGCGTCTTGTTTATGTGTTACACACCTCGTTTCTCTGTGAGTGAGTGCGCGTTGCGTGGTGTCCTGTGTTCCTTCCAATTCTTCATGCGCGCATGTGATGCGGTGCCTAACCACGTGCGGTCCTTGGTGGTGTTGCCGCTCAAGTGCGCTCTCTCTCCTTACTTGGTTCCGTGTCCTTCAATTTCCGCTGCTTTCCGGCGCCTTTTCCTGGCCTGGTGATTTGGCTGCTTGTTTTCCTTTTGCCTGTTCCTTCGTTTTTTTCCCGAACTTGTGTGTCCTCGGTGAAAAAGTGGACCCCGTTCCGCTTCCTGTGTTTGCGCTCCAGGTGCATGGCCTATTCCTTGGCGTTTTGTTGTGTTGTGCATTCCTCTTTGTATTTTCCTCTGTGTTTCTCCCTGTGCTTCTTTGTGTGTTCTTCTTCCTCTTCCTCGCATTTGTTTTCGTCTGTTTGCCTGTTTTGTCGCGGCAAGCGCTTGCGTGTGTTCGCCATGCGCGCCCCTTGCTCTTTCTTGTCTCTTGCCGGCCTCTCCTGTTTCGTGTCCGTGCCTTCTTGTGCGATGCGCGCCTGTTTCGGTGTATTCCCGGGCCTGTACTGCCTCATGGCGCCGGTTTCAAGACAAGTGCGGCGAGCATCATGCTTGCGCGCTTGGCGTGCTGAATGTTGTGTGCTGCGTCCGTGTGCGCTTCTATGCTCTCGGCGTTTGGCGTAGTGCCTTAGCACCTGCCTTCTTTCCATTCTCTTCCCGTTTGTGTGCATGCGTGCTCTGTGCTGATCGTTGTTTGCTTCTGTGTGGTTTCTCGTGTTCTTTCAGTGGTGCGCTGTGTTTCTGTGGTGTCTGCTTCTTTTTCATCGCTGCGTGCTGTTGGCGCGATGTCTTAGTCTCTTTGCTGTGGTGTCCATGCTGTCATGAGACCGAGTGCAAGTTCAGCTCCGTGCGTGGCGTGTTCTGCTAGGCGTCGGGCCTTGTCGAGTGCGCTGCCTGCTTCGATGAGTGCTACTTCCCATGGAATTTTGCTCGCTGCGTATGCGCCGTACGTCACGAACTTGATGCCGTTCTTGTCGTCAGTGGGCGTGTGCTGTTGACCGAGTGCGTGCGTGATGCGTATCACGTGCGTGCCTGTCGTGCCGCTGGCTGTGTTTGTGCCGAGCATGGCCTTGAGGTGTGCGATGCTTGCGAGGATGCTGCCCTGAGTTGCGCGTCCGCGCATGCTGCTGATGCAGTATTTTTTGAGTTCTTTCCAAGCAGCGACGGCGTTCGCTTTACCGTTGACCGCCGTGCTGATGACGTTGCCGCTGCTGCTGATCCTAATGCATTCATTGCTTTGACCTGCGCTCGGGCAGAGGCAAGTGATGTCTGCGGAGAGCGCTTGGCAGCTGTGCGTGTTGAACTTCCATCCACTATCGTTCTTGGCGCTGATGGCTTGTGTTGCCGGTGTGCTCGGTATTTCCCAGCTGACCGGCCCGTCTTGCAAGTCGGTGACCTTATCTGCTGAGTCGTCGTTTAGCGCGTACAGGCCCTTGTTGGCTGCCCTTTTTGCGCGTTCCATATGCGGCGCTACCTGTTCCCATTCCGCTATTGCCTGCTTGGCGAGTGCCACTGCGTGTACCAGCGTGGCGCTCCCGTCCCATGCGCCGTCTTTGAGCATCTCTGCTGCCATAAGCGTGTTATTTTTCCGCGCCTCGTTCACTATCGGCTCTGTCGTCACGTTGGTCACTCTCACTTCGGCGAGCGCCGCGGCGATGTCCTTCCTTATCATTTCCTCATCCTTCTCCAGCAGCTTCGCCAGCGCCCCATCCTTCTGCGGCACCGGCTCCTCCACGATGTCTTGTGCTCGCGTGGCTATTGCGCATTCGGCGCGAAATTCCGCTGCGTTCTCACCAGCGCCCTGCCCAAGCCTCGCGACCGCGAAAGTCAAAGCGAAGCTTAGCAAGTAAAACGACATGTCTCTCTCTCCCTATCCTAAAAAAAATAAAATGCGCTTGTCTCCTCACTGTCCAGTGCCTCGTTGCCTTTGCAGCACCCCCCATGCAATCCGTGTCGCCGCACCTCACCGCGTCCGATGTCCATTATCTGAACACCTCGTTTCACCCCCACCTGGCGCCGCTGCAAGCGATGCGTTTGATAACGCGCACGCGGCCCTCACCGCTGCCAGACATTCCTGCCTCTCCCGCCACCTCCCCCGCGCTCGGAGGTCCGTTCGTCTTCAACTCCGTCCGACTGCCCGCGTTTTCTTGGCTCGCGTCTGCATCCACAAACAGTGCCGGCTTAACAAATTTGTCCCGGTTTCTGTCCGCGCCTGCTTGCGTCAGCACTTCTCGCCTTTAGCCCACCATTCTCTCATCACGAACGCCCAAGTATTCCCACGCCAATATTGACCTTCGTGCCTCACGCCCTGCTTCTCGCGTCCCTCCCCCGGCTGAATGGTCGCAACCGCGTCGGTGCCGCTGCATCCCCACCCCACTTACCTCCCGCTGCCAGCACACAACACAACCACCTCGTCTGCGCATGCATCTTCTCTTGTCAGCCTGTTTCTTTCGCGTGCAACTGCAACGCATTTTCTCGGCACCCTTGTCGCCGCGCACTCCAAAGTGGTCGGCGCGCGTCGTCTACCGTTCCATTTCATCCGCCCCAACATACCTCACCGCTTGGTCAGACCACACTCACTCTCTCCGCCGCGCAACCTCGACCGCACTGCTTCACCCTGACTCGAGCGCCCACTTTTGCTGTTGCCTCGCATCGCGTCACAGGCGTTTGGTCCAGCTGCGCTTTCCGCAGGCCTGGCGAACACGTCCCCAGTTTGTTCGCGCATGCGTGCTTTCCCCTATTTCGAGCGTGCATTGGATGACTTTCCTCGCTCACGCTCGACCGCCCAGCACGCGTTCTGCCCCCGCCACGCCCCCTCGCGCTTCGCTGGTTTCCCCCTCACTTTTTCCGGAGCTCGGGCACCGAGTCGTGCCCCTGCGGCCGTCACTCGCTCTGTGTTTTTCCCCTGCGCGCATGTCGCCTATTGACCCCACGCTTCTGCGGCATTCGAAGAGAGTCATTGGCGCGCGCTGCGCAGAGGCCATCCTGCGGTCCTTTTTGCTGCTTCTTCCCGCCACGAGTCTCCGTCTGCCGTCCTCACTCCGTACCTCTGTGGGCGCGCTGTGTTTGCGTCTGCGTTCTTCCGGTTGGGGCTCCCCTCGCTGAGCGCGCACGAATGCTCTCCTTTGCGGGTAGCGAGCGCGGCGCCGTGGGCTGCGTCGGGTCTCGGCACCCTGTTGTCGTCAGCGTTTCGTCCGCGCGCTGCTCGTCGCGTCAGCCGGCTGCGGTGCTGTTCCGCCGGCGCACAACAGTTAAGGGCGCGCCGCCGCGCACCCGCAGGGGATTTCTGGTATGGATCATGGCTTTCCGCGACACACCGCACGGCCATCGTGGGCTGGTGGACCAGCGGCCGCGAGCGCGCGGCACACGCTGCGCCTCACACCTGCCGGCGCGTTGGAGGCCGGGGTCACCACTAACACGAAGGGAACAGCACGACGGCCGGGGCAAATGTTTCGCGGGCGTCAGGGCGAAGCGGGGCTCGAGTCCGAGCCAAGCGTCGTCGCCTGCTCGCCGGGCGCGGAAGGAGCGCAGAGGACGACTCGGAGCTCGCACGAAAGGGAAACGCGCGGCAGGCGTGGGGGGAAGCACCAGCAGCCACAGATTCCACAGCTCGGTTGCAGAGCGCTTCCGACCGCAAGGCGGACATCGGGCAAAGAAAGGTAGCTGGGAAAAACCTGGTCACGGACGACGCAGGGTGGAGGTGAGGTACACAGCTGCACTGCACGAACCGCGAAGCGGCGAAGAAGGTGGGGGAACGAAAAAGATCGCCTGCGTGATCGTGGACAAGGAAGGAGGACTGACTGAACGAGGCAGGAAATTTCGGACAGCGGGCAAACCACAAGCAAAACGCGAAGAGAGCCAGGACCGCTTGGCGAGGGGACGCAAGGCAGAAGAGGAAACAGGAAGAAGCATGGGCGAGCGTGTGCTGGGTCACAAGCAAATGCGAGCGCCGCTGGCTCTGAGCGCAGCGATGAGACAGGGCTGAGCGCGCGCAATGGTGCGTGTTGCCGCAAACGCAGTCACGCGAACACCCCGGCCGATCGCAACGGAAGGCGCGGAGCACGCCATTTCGCGGTGAGGTAGGGAGAGCACTGGACAGGGCCCGACGAACCAACAGCAGAGGCGCGGAGAACGGGTAGCCGGCTTAAAAGACGAGCGCAGAAGACAGCGTGAAGCAGCGACAAGCTCGAGGTAGCGCTGCGGTGAACATCCAGGGAGAACGCGCATGGCACGAGCTGGTGGTACAGGGTGTGCACGGGAAAATGATGCGGCCAGCGAGGGATAGAGTGCGGCGAGAAGAGAAGCGGGGAACGGCGAGGGCTGCGGGAAAGAGCCGAATTGGAGCGGCTGGTTTGAAAACAGCAGAGGATGAGAGAGGGCACAGGAGCGTGCGTGTCCGGGAGGCGCAATAGGAGGTAGGCACATGCATGTTCTCGCTTTCGAACGGGGATGAGGTGGGAAGCGATGAAGGCGGAAGGGGCGAGGAGTGTATTTGCGGAACCGGGTCTCCGCGAGGCAGTGAGGCAGGACGTTGATGACACTGTCCGTCGCTTTCGGCGCAGACGGAGTGCCCAACCGCTCGGTGGAGAGAACGGCGTAGAGTTAACAAACGCACGCGCACGAAGTGAAGGGAATAAGAGAAAGGAGAGCGGCGACGTGGTGAAAGGAGGGGGTCGAGAAGTGCCAGACGAAGGGTGTGTACTTGTTGTCTCAGGAGGTGCTGGGGCGAAAGGCGAAGAAGGGCAGCCGAGGGAGAGCTGGTGAGAGATGTAAGGACGCGCAGGAGAGTCGCGAGATACGAAGGGAAATGGGACCGGGCTGGACCACAACTGCCCGCGCACACGCCCGAAGGGAAATTTAGCGTGCGACTGTGGGCCAGAGCGCTTGAAGAGTGGCGAAAAGGCCTCATACGCGGAGGGGAGGGTTTAATTTCGCGGAGAAGCGTTTTAAGCGGGAGGCTCTTGAAGCAGGGCAGTTCCAGACACGCGCAGCACGCTAGAGCGGAGGCACGCATAGAACGACAGGTGAGGACGCGCTTCGCTGGGTACACGGCGGGAAAGGTATGTTCATGCGCTCAGAAGGGAGGCGCGGCAGGTGGAACGGAGGACGGCCCGAACGCACGAAGAGAGCGCAAGAAGGTGGAGAAATATGTTTTTCTGGGCCGAGTGAATGAATATGGGATGTCAGCGCTGGCAAGCAATGATGGAACGGAACAAGCGCAATTTTGCCACGAAGAGGTGCGCGGCCAGCGCGCTGCGCGGCTCGGAGGGCGGATTTCGAGGAAGGGACTCGAAGCGCGCGTGGCCTCGAGGGGTAAACAGTGGTGTAAGCAACAACAGGGGAAAGGAGGGCACACAAGACGAAACAGCCGCGAGACCGCCGGGACACAGTATCAGAGGACTGTGCTGAGCGCGAGGGAACCGCGCATCGGAGCAGGGGATTTGCCGGCGCGTGGGTGTGCCAGCGTGGTAGCAGTGCTCGCGGACAGACATACTGGGCGCGGAAGCAGCGGAAACGATATGGAACAGGGAGGAGGACCCGCGATTGGCGTGGTGAAAGCGTGAGCGACGGAACGAGGCGCGACGCAGTGCGGAGGATCGCGCGTGTTTGGGGCGTCGAAGGAAAGGAGGGGACTGGCTTGCGCTCGACCGCCGGAGCCAGCGCCTTGCTGTGATTGCATTTTTCGTTTATTTAGGGTGAAGCAATTTTGCGGTGTGGGGTTTGGAGAATGAAAAACGTTTCTTTGTTTGTGAAGGAAGGCACAGAAAAATGGGTGAAGGGAAAGAACAGGAGTTACTTGGCAAGGCACGCAGGAGAACGGGAGGGAAATGGTTGACGAGCGTGACGAAGGTAGGACTTAGAAACACGAAGTGACGAGGGAGTGACAATTTGGGACGAGGGGGGAGGGAGCAGCGGTAAGGACAAGGGTGGATGGTTTTGGGCTGAACAGAGCAAGGGGAAGGCGAGGGTTAAGCGAAAGACACAGCAACGGACCGATGGCGGCTATAGCAGGACAGGGACGGCAAAGGTGTGAGGGCCAGGAGAGCGAAACGTTGCGTCGGACCTGTGTCGCGACGCAAACGTGCGAGAGACGAAGCAGGCGGAAAGCGTGATGAACATGCTCAGGCTGGCGGGGGAAGCGGGGATTTGGCCTTTGCGCCGAGCGCCGAGCCCAGGATAGGCACTGATGAGGGGACCACGCACATACTTGTGGAGCCGAGGGAAGCAGGGCGCGCAGATTGCAAAGGGAAGGAAGGGGAATACGCGCGAGGAGGACTGTGGCATTGGAAGGGGGCGAAAAAAAGAATCGCCAACACAGAGGAAGGAAAAAGGTGGTACCGGGAAGGCAGGATGCACTGGCACGGTTGTTAAAAAGGGAATTTCGCAGACTGCAGGCCGGATGGGAAACTTGGGGAGGTGCACAGTGCAACGGCAAGAAACAGACCTGACGGCAAGCAACTGCCTGAAGCAGGCTGCGGTGCACGGAGGCGGGGGACGAAAGAGGGAGAGGAGGGAGTTTTGCATTGAAGGCGGAAGGAACGTTTAACGATCAGCCGACAGCTCAGGAATCAGCAGGCGGACAAAACAAGCAACGTTGATCCGGTGCAGTGCAGAGCAAAGATGGGACTGCAGACGCCTTGGCACGCGCGCGTGGAGCATGAAGAGTGCTGGCCGAGGGCTGCGGCAGCGGTGAGACTTGAAAGAAGGGAAGGCGGAGAAAGGAAGCGAAAGAGAAGAGTGCGGAAGACAAGAGATAGGAGCCAAATGCGAAGAAGGACGGACAAGTGGAAGGAAAAAGAACGAGGCAGGACAAAGCACAAGCGCAGTGAGACAGCGCAGCCGAAGTTGAGCTGAGGGGTTGCCTGAGAAAGGCATAGACAATGCGACAACGGGATAGCCCTTGCGCGGATGCGGAGGGCAGTGGAACAAGCGACACAAGCCGGGGGGAAACTGCGGAGAGAAGAACGGGGGAATGACTTGTGCTTTTCGCATAGACCATCGGATGGCGGCTGAAGAAAGGTTTTTAACGCCGGGACGTGCGAGGGACGAAGAATAACATATTGACGGACGAGGATGTGAACGAAAATGCGGGAGCAACGAGACAGAAATGCACCGACTCAGAGCGGCAAAGCGGGGCGCGGGAAGAAGCTTAAGCACAGAGGGAAAAAAGGGCTGCTTGTCGAGGCTGGTGGTGGCTTGCGGACGGAGCATGGATGTGCTCATGCAACGGGCAGCAGATTACGAAACAGAAACAGGGAGGGGGAGGGGAACTCCAGAAAAGAGACGAGCTGGGAAATTGGCAGCCAGAAAAGTGTAAAGATTGTGGTGTAGGGACAGGGACGCGACACCAAAGGACGGACGAGGAACGAAAAAAGACTGGAAAGAGAAGGCCGCGCCAAGAGGAGGGGCACATGCGAAAAGACCAGCTCGTATCTTGCACTTTTTTCGTCACACATTCTCGAAACAAAAGCAGGTCTACTCTCAAAAGCCTGAAACCAAGATATAAAAACCTGCAGGCAGGAAAATAGACAAATAACGGGGCGAACAGCAGAGGAACTCGATCGACAAAATGTTTGCCGATCACGTTCAACGCAATAAAACTGAACAAAAATAATCTAATTTTTTCAGAATCGTGCGCACGGCAAAGGGTACAAAAAAAGAAGGGAAAAAAAAGTTTTAGACTCTTACTTATTGATGAACGACTTTTTTGAAAAATAAAATTTTCATTGAAAAAAAGGAGGCAGTGAGGCAGTGACGAGCGTCTGCAAATTGTTGGTTTTGAAAAAAAATTGGAAGGCTAAAAAAAAAAGTAATATGTGGAAAACTGAAAATAACCAAGAACAAATAGGAAGTAAGTTCAAATCTATTTATTTCAAATAAAGAGATGACACGTGATATTTGCTAAAATTAAAATAGCGAAATTAGTGAAAACAAAAAAGAAAAGGAAGCAAGTTTTGTCAAAACTTTCATTCTGTTAAGGGTTTTTATCCATGGCGAAGCCGGCCACCTCATCGTTGTGCCAGGGTCTAGTACTCTGAATAGGAGGGACCCAAGCACCCGCGCCATGGCCGTTCCGACAGGACTGGGGGGGGGCAAAAGAATGACAGCTAACAGAGAGAAAGTACGCAGCACCACCGGCACTCAGGGGTGAATGAAGTTGTTCGAATACTTCCCTGCACGTGCGGGCGTGCTACGTTAGATGCGTGGCGGCTTATGCTGCTTCTCCACGGGGACGTTGAGCGCAATCCTGGTCCTAAGATACGCGGAGCCCAGTGGAACTCTGGGGGTCTCTCCCAGGCGAAGCGGGTTGCCCCAGAGAGGAAGCTTCATGAGGCCATGGTTTTGTTTCGCCTCTTGCAGGAGACACACCTGGTGTCGGCAGACTGTGCCGCGCTTAAAATAGGTGGATACCAGCACATGGTGGAGGCGAGGACGCCTCGCGGTGGCGGGGTGTCCATTTCGGTTAGAAACGAAGTGGGTGTAGAGGTGGGCGTTCTAGAAAAGAAGGTTCCGGAGAGAGCGACAGTGACACTGCGGTTCTCAGCCAATGTGAGTCTCACGATCGCATCGGCGTATTTCTCCAGAAGGACAGACGTTTCAAGCGAGTCGCTGGACACCTTGCTGGGAGCAAGCGGGCCATTGGAAGTGGTAACTGACGTGAACTCACACCACGTGTTGTGGGATCCGTTACGTCCGAGTGACGACAAGGGACAGTGCATAGTTGGCTGGTGCGTGCAGAACGACTTGTCGATTGCCAATAACGGATCGGCCAGCAGGCGGAAGCCGGCACGGCAGCACTGTCGTCACTGGACATCACGTTGTGTAGAGACTTCGAGATCTCTAACTTGAAGCTCGAACTGAGCCCGGACAGTGACCATTATTGGATCACGTTCGATGTGTTCGTGGGCACCAACCTGAACGCGATTGCTCCCTCCAAACCCGCCCGTGCACTGTACGCGTGGAACAAGGCGAGGTGGAACGAGTTTAGAAAACTGAGTGACGAGTTCATATTCCGAAGAATGAAGAGGTCGGCCAATGGCGCGGATGCCCTGAACGAGGCGGTGACGAGAGGCATCCGGATGGCCGCAAAGAGGACAGTTCCCAAGGGTAATGGTGTGGCACTGCCGTTCTGGACGCCGGAGCTGACGAAGCTGGACAAGACGGTTCAGGGGTGCAAGAAGGAACGGAAGCGGGATGCGCTGATTCGCTGGCGGAGGAAGATGCTTGCTGACACGGCGCGAGGGCGATGGAAGGAGAATGTAGCAAAGCTGTCGGTCACGGAGTCGGCGAGCTGGAACCTGGTGAAGTCGACATATGCGTCGCGGCCGCTGACGTCCCCGGTACTGGTTGTGGATGTTCATCCGCTAACCGCGCGTTAGAAGGCGCAAGCAATAGCCAAAATGTACATGACCAGGTCAACGCAGGCACCACATGCACCAGAAATGAAAATACCGAGTACCAGGCACAGCACATTCCAACCCATCACCGAGGCACAGTTGGACGTTGCGCTGCGTGAGTTGTCTTCTGGCACGGCGCCGGGCGATAACGGGATCCACTTTGAGGAGCTGAAGCAGCTAGGCAGGGTATCAAGAAGGTGCATCTTGCGTCTGTTCAACTGCAGCTTGCGTTCAGGGCAGGTGACAGCCAAGCTGAGGCACGGCATCATAGTCCCGCTGCTGAAGCCGAACAAGCCAGCGAACAGTATCGCGTCCTTTCGGCCGGTGACACTTACGAGCACGCTGTGTAAGCTAATGGAACGCATCGTGGCGCGCCGCGTTAGGGATTGCATTGGTGACAAGATGAAACCGAGGCAGGCCGGGATCAGGCCGGCGCGATCGACGCTAGATGCGCTCATGCAGGTGACAAGTGCTGTGCGGCGAAGGAAGGATGGCGTGAAGACGGCGGGTGTGTTCATTGACTATGCGCGCGCCTTCGATTCCGTGGGTCACGGTTGCATTGTCAAGGAGCTACTCTCCTTTGGTATGGAGAGGCATCTGGTGGCGTGCATCGCTGGGTTCCTGCGGGAGCGCACAGCGCAGGTGAGGGTGAACGACGTGTTTTCGGACGGTATCAGCCTCGGCTGTGGTGTCCCTCATGGCTGTGTGCTGTGGCCGCTTTCGTTTACTTTCACGGCGGATTCGGTGGGTAGGCGAATAAGCTTCATCCCTGTACTGCAGCATGGTTTCTTTGCGGACGGCCTCGCAATTGTGTGCAAAAGCGCTGAGCTGGGCGAAGTTCAGCAAACCATCCAGCAGGGATCGGACTGCATCACGAACTGGTCGGCGGAGTACTACATGGAGGTGTCTGCGGAGAAGACTGAGTACACGCTATTCGGTGCGTGGAAAACGAACCTATTGAGACTGAAGGTAGGAGAGACTGCACTAAAGGAGGTGCGCACGCCGCAGCTGCCAGGTCTCACCATGCAGCTGCACAAGGAGCTGAGCAAGCATGAGATGTGCATGAAGGCAGCGGCCAACACACGTCTCATGGAGCTCAGAGCAGTGGCGTCGCCTGAGTGTGGTCCGGATAGGGAGAAGCTGCGTGCTTTTTACCTTGTACTGTGCCAGGCCAAGATGTGCTACGGATTTGCGTCGTGGTGGTTCGATACTTCGCTGTCGGATCGCGAGCGGTTGGAGAGGGTTCAGACACACGCGGCACACATAGTTGCGTGCATTCCAAAAGCTGCCAATCGGGCGGATGCCATGCGCGAGGCAAGGCTGAAGCCGATCAACGAGGTGGCACATCGGAGAGCGTTAGAATACTACCTGTGCCTGAAGGCCAAAGGTCCAGTGCACGCGCAAGTGGCGGAGAGCATCTTCCCGCCCGAACAACCAATCCACGTCAGGCTGGAGAAGGTGCAAAACTTGTGCAGCACCATAGATAGCCCCGAAAAACCACACGACGCGACGGTGTTGCAGTGGGCCAGGCGGGTTCATTTCAACATCACCACGCCGGCCGGACTCAAGGCGGACGCACCAGAGAAGGACAAGAAGGTGCACACTATGCGGCGTGTGCAGCGGTTCAGTGACTTTGACTATCAAGTGTGGACAGACGGGTCGGTGGTGGCGGATGTCTCGTCAGGAGCCGGAGGGCTGGTATGCCCGAAGGATGGTCGGCGTGAGAAGGTGGTGCTGGGAGCTGGGTCGCTTGCCTGCAGCTACCGTGCGGAATGTGTGGCGATGGAAGCAGGCTTGAAGAGGCTCGTGGACGTCATTGGGCTGAGCAAGACACACAGGACGCGGGTGGTGGCATTTACAGACTCGTTGTCGCTGCTGATGGCGTTGAACACTGGTCCTGCAGCGGTGGAGGACGCGATGCTGAGGCGCATTTTGGATCTCATACTGCAGATTTCCTTGCTACGCGTGTCTGTCAACTTTCAGTTCGTTTCTTCTTACTGTGAGGTGCCACGTAACGAGGCGGCAGACAAGGCAGGCGAGCAGGGAAACGCAGGGCCGCAGTCTTATATGGGGTGGATCACTGACATCGTCACTGGGGTAGAGAGGCAGGTGCGGAACGAGATGTACAGGGCCTTTGAGGAGGAGCGGTTGCCACGCACGCATCGCAGTACGCTACTAGATCACGTTCTGCCAGCACCAAAGCACTCCAATGTAGACCGTCTGTGTGAGTCGTTATTGGCGCAGTTCAGAACGGGCACCTCGAAGCATTTCGGGTGTTTACACAGAGTGCTCACACGCAACACGGACCAGCTGGAGTGCAGATGGTGCAGCGCGCTGGTCGCAACGAGTGGCGCAGCAGAGGAGTTCCCTTCGCCAGTGACAGTGAGAGTGGCAGGCAGAGAGACCGCACCCGACCTTGGGATAGCGACCAGGCAGAGCGACCCGATTATCTGCCCGCTGTGCAACATGGTTTGTGCGCGTCGGCAGACAGGAGTTGTGCACGTTGTAAAGATTCATGGTCTGGAGAGGGATTGTGCATTGGCACTGATCAAGAAAGCTAGGCGCGCAGCACTGAAGTGCAACAATGGATACACCTGCCACGTGTGCGGGGAGAACTTTGAGCGGCGGGGGCCACTCGTGGAGCACATGGCAAAGCACCCTCCGGATGTGGTGCCAACTGTCGAGGGACGTCGAAAAAGACCCAGGGAAGAAGACACGGCCGACAAGGGGAACGCGCTCAAGTGCGCCTGGTGCGCGAAGAAGTATACAGCGCACGCGTGGCTGCGGAAGCGCTTGTTACAGAAGCACCCGGAGAAGCAGTTATCGAGAGGAGGCGAAGAGGCTCAAGATGCTCGCGTGAGTGATGGGGAGGCAGAGCAGGAGGAGCAGCAGCAGACGGAACTTGTATGCCAGCAGTGCCATCGCGTCCTCAAGAGCAAGACGTGGCTCACCAGGCACAAGTGCGAACCAGGCTGTATCATAAACTCGGAAGACTCGAACGTGGAGGAGCAGTCAATCAAGGCACAAAGTGTCCCATTTGTAGCAAGGAGTACCGCTATAGGTGGCTGCTGTGGCATATGCTGACGAAGCATCCGGGCCACGACGAGTCATTGCGTCCTCAGCCACGCGCGAAGCTCAAGCGAAAGGAGACGAGATCAGAGGCTCAGTCACAGGGTGAGGCGAGTGGGCCACTGGGGTCGGCATGGGATGGGGACGGGGACGTGGAGAGACCGCGGAAACGTCCCCGAGTGGGTTGACAGACGGAAGAGGAAGAAGGGAGAGATTATGTGCATGGCAAATGCGGCAGTGGGTACAAAAAGTGATACTCGCTGGTTTGGCACACACGCACGCATCATAAAAACGCTACAGCAGTGAAGCGGAAGATAAAGGACGGTACAGTAGCGGTGACACCCATCCTGCAACGATCACTCCAATGCCCAAACTACCCAATGAGGTGTGCGCTCAGACAGTACCTCACAATGCACCTCCAGGCGAAGCATGGCCAACCGAGACGGGAGCCCAGGCACAACTCGCTGAAGGTTGAGTGCAGGGAGTCTGCGGCGCACCTCCTGGAGTGCCCAAGCTTGCGAGAACTAAGGAAGAAGCACGGTCTGGAAACCCTGAAGGACGGGGAGTTGTTCTTCAGTGCTCAACTGGCTAGCTTCCTGAAGGAACTCTTCAAGCTAGAGAGCCCATCCTTTCCCACACCCGATGAACCAGAATCGGATACCTGCTCGAGCCGTAAAAAGGCATCGCTCGCCCAAGGAACTGGATACCACCTACTTTCCCCTCTGCGGCAGCGAAGCGGATAGGGGTTCGCACTGCAAGAGGCATGCGAAAGCGTGTCCGGGAAGCCGACTCGCCATCCAAGGCAATATGCTTCAATGTTCCGCTGGATGAAGCGAGGATGGGATCTGAGTCGCGTGTAACGTGCCCTGCTGGTCTGCAGAGTCGGGGGCGCAGCCGTGAGTCTAGCGCAGCACGAGCAGATTAAAAGCACAAAGAAAAAAACAAGAAAAAAAAAACACATTTTATGTCGTACCAATCGTCAAACTAAGGAAAAAAAGAAAATCAAGTTTCTGGCACTTCGTAAAGTTAGATTGCGTCCTTTCTCAAATTTTATTTTCTTCCTTATCTCAATTATGTCTTTTTGTATTCTTTCATTTCTTTTCTTTTTAGTTCGTAAAAAATGGAAGACCTTGGTTTTTGGAGTTGCAGCTGTAGCTACAGATTTTCCTCTTTTTCTCTTAATGATCCGGCTGAACATTTTACGTTTTCGACAAGCCGACATTTAAAAATATAAAAAATTTACTTTGTGCCGTCACGAAAAAAAACAGGACAAACAATATTTTTTTGTTCTGTTAAAAGTGCAAACTGCTTTTTCGAAAAGTTCCCTTTCGGCAGCTGTGTTCCCTTTTCTTTTTTTTTCGTATTCGTGTCCGTCCTTTATTGCGCGTCTCTTTTCCGTAAGGTAAGACCGCGAACGCAACTTCCAATCCGTTTTCCCCTTTTCGCCGTATTGTTTCTTTTCTGTGAATGCGTGCGCGCAGGCGCTGACTTGTTACAAAGCGCCAACTCCTTTGCGCATTTTGTTGCTGCTTTGGCCCTTGTGTCTATCCTCTTTCTTTTGCTGTGGGATCTGTTTCCTGTGCTTTTCTTTGTGTATGCTGTGCCTCTTGTGTCGCTACCCTGTCATTCCAGCTCTCCCTTCTCTAAGTCCATGTTCGTCCTTACTTCTCCTTCCGAGTGTCTCATTGGTTGTCTCTTTCCCTCTTCTCGGATCCTTTCGTCTTATTCTCCGCAAAAATCCTGCAAACTGCCGCAGTCCGCTCCTTGCCTGCCCTGCGTTATTGCATGAAGAATCGCGCGCGCGGCTTCTGGCCTTCATTTTGCGCCAAACCCTGGCCAGCGCTATTACTCTCGCACCGCCTCAATTCCCGTCCTTCGTCTTTTTCATCTTACCTCTCTTTGCGCTTCTATGGCCCCAACGCGATTGACTTTCCGTAGCCGGAGCGTCCTCTCGCGCACCATGGCGGTTTCCTTTCTCCCCTCCCGCCACGCCGGTGTCTTCTCCTTCGATGTTTCCCCTCCCCTTGCCTGTCTCTTCGCGCTGCACGCAACAAGCTGTCTTGTCTGGAGTCTTTTCCTTCTGTTGTCGTACTGTTTTTTGCCCTGTCACCGTGTCAAGCAACGAGCCTTTTCCCCTCCTTCCCCCCTGCTTTTACGGCCCCCTGTCTTCGCACATCACTTGCGTACCTTGTCGCATCGCTTGTCGCGTGACGCACCGCTTTCCCCTGTTTTTCCGGCTTCGTTGTTTTGCCTTCGTCCCCTTTGTGCTTGGCTCCTGAAAAACCTTCTCCTGACAGAGCAGGCATCCTTTCTCTGCGCTGTGCACACGCGTGCTCCTTTGGTCCACTCTTCATCCCGTCTTTTCCAAATTGGCCTGTGTATTCCCGACGCCTCCGCTTGTCCTGGTCGCACGCTTTTCCGCTTTCTTCAAAATCTTGCTCTGATGCCTTCCGTCGTCTCCAGCTGTTCACCAAAGCCACTGTCTTCCCCCTCCCCTCCGCGTCCGCGCGTTAGCTTCTGGACCGCTGCGCCTTTGCCTCGCTCCGTTTCCTCCACTTTTCTTTTAGTGGCCCGCTGTGGTTGGCTTCCCTGCGCCCTCCCCCTCTTTCGTTGTGTCTGCTTGTGTTCGCGTCCACCTGTTCCTCCTGCCTTTTCTTTTCATGTGCTGTGTCGTCTCACGGCTTTTCGTCGGCTGCCTCCACCTTCCGTTGGCTCTCCTTTCGGTCGTGTCACCCCAGTGCTCCCCCACTGCGTGTCGCTCCGCTTGCCGATGCAGACTGTCCTTGGTCGCAACCTCACCGTGCAGTGTCGCTGTGCTCTGCTTTTCCTCGCTGTGTCTTCACCTGGCTCCGGCTAGCCAAGCCCCAGTGCTTTTCGTCTTTCCTTCTCGCGCTTGTCATCGTTGTTTCCCACGGCGTGGACCATCCCCTCCTCTTCTTCTCTCCCTTACAGCATTCTCCTTTTCTCTATTCTCGTCCCCGTTCCACTTTCCGGTGTGCCTGCCAAGCTCGCACACATTGTCTTGCCTCGTCTCCCTTCTCTCCTTTCACACAAAACACCACGACAACCCAAAAGCCGTCATCCCTTCCCCTGCTGCTCTCAAACTTCCTTCCTTTCTCCTCGCGCACCTTCCGATTGCAGCTTGCCGCTTTGCCTTCCTTTCTGTGCCGTTTCTCCGCCCTGTCTCTGCATGGAGGTCTCCTCCGGTTGTGGTGTACCCGTTCCGCAGCTTTCAATCTTGCAACGCCCGTCCCCCCCACCGCCCCCCCCCGTCGCGCTTCCCACTGCCGACGGTTTGCCATGCCTAACAATACCCGCGGGTCCCCCTCCTTCCCCACTTCTTAGCAATATCGACCTTCCCCTGTCCTGTTCCACGCGGCATTCGCCTCCAGGTTCTCTGCTTCACTGAAGGCAGCTTTGTCAACATCCTCTCCCTGCCTCTCACAAGCTTTGGCGCGTCAAAAGATGTTTTCCGACCATCCCCTATGCCTTCGCTTCGCAGCCCGTCCTTGTCACCTCACTCATCGCACTGCAAGCTCCCTATCTTCCCTCTCGCAAGTCCGTTTCATCTTCCCCAGTGTGTTGATCCTTTGGGCCCGCGTCCTCCCTTGCGTCCCCCCGTCCGTTCTTTGTCCTTCCGCATCCCCTCCCGCCTTCTTTTTCGTCGCTAACTTCTTCATCCCCCTGCGTCGTGCTCTCCTGCGTTTTCGCGTGTCCGTTGCCTTCCTCCCCCCATCCCACCCTCCTCTGTCCCTTTCACGGCTTATCCTCACTTGCGTCAAAAGCGTAAAGGACCTTGGTGTGCCGCCTGCAGCATCGCGCGCCGCTAAAAACGCCACTCGAGTCACCGTCGCAAGGTCGAACACCTGCGCGTCATACCTCGTCGTCGCAACTGCTTCCCCCTCCCTCTTGCTCGCGGTCCCTCGTCCTGCGCCTGTGCCTCCCCAACTGCGAAGCTCCTCTTTCTGCGTTCTCGTGTTCCTTTGTCCTCCACATCTCCCGACCAGCGCGGCTTTTCCTCTTTTTTTTGTGCCCAAACAAAACTCCAATATGGCCTCCTACTTCCCGCCTCGTCCGTGCCAGCCTATCTCCGTGCTCTTGTCTCATGTCTCCGGTCGGCGTCTGCGAGCCTTGTCCTCCCGGCGCCAGCACTGCCAGCTTGCAATTCGCGTCACCCGAGTGCATCCCCAAGCCTTCCCACCACTCCTCCCCTTTTCGCAAAGTGCGACCGCGCGCTGCTTTATTTGCGCACTAGCCGCTTTGCTCCCTGTATTTCGCTCGCCCAACGGCAGCTTCCCTGTCGCGGTCGTTTTCCTTTCCAGCCTCGACGACATAGCTATCTTTTTATCCCTTGCCACTTTTCGAGCCAAGCCTCCCTCGTGCGTGCCATTTCATGTTTTGGCGACACGCAAAAGTGCGTTGCTCGCGGCTGCCTTCACCCTCTTGTGGGCGCGCAGCAGCTCGGCTACAGCTCCTCACCAGATTTGTCGCCTGTACCTCCTCACCTTCCCTCTTCGTGGTCGAATAATGCGGCACTCACTGTGCATAAAAAAGTATGGCTTGCACTGCCTTATGCGGTTTGCTCTTGACTCCACTCCACCCCGACGTTCTTCCTCCACTTCCACCTCCCTTTTCCTTGTTCCGTCCCCCGTGCCTCTGAGTGACCCGCGCTCTTCTACTCCTCCACCTTCCTCTCGTGTCCCTTTTGCCTGCGCCTTGCCCCTGCTTTCCCCATGTCTCCCCCATCCCCGCCGGTGCTTCGGCGCTCTTCGAGTTGCTTCCTTTTCCGCGCCCCTTCGGGCCTTCTCGCTGTTCTTCATTCCTCGGCGTTCGTGTCCGGAAATGCACGGCCTTGTTTGACACTCCTTCGCCCAAATCCTTGGAGCGTTCTGCTCTTCCATGTTCACGGCGCTCACCCGTCGCTGCCCTTTCCTGCTTTCTTCCCTCTGCCTCATCGCGTCCCCGTCCCAAGCCTCTTGGCTCTCTCGTCTCTCTTCTCAGCTACATCCGTCTCTTTGCTTTTCTGTCGGCCTCCTCGTGCGTCCTCCTCGCGGTCGCGCCACAACCCACTGCTTCTCCCGTGCCTCTGACCGCGCTTGTTCCCCAACGGCCATTTCCCCTTCTCTCTTTTTTGCGTCTCATCTTGTTTCAACCTCCTGCCGAAACCCACCTCCAGTGGTGCCATTTCACACCTCATCCCGCGTCTTCTTGCCGCCAGAGCCTCCTCCCTCTGGACCCTCTCCTTGGCGTGCCTCGGTGCCCCCATATTCGCCGTCCATCACTGTTCCCGGCCTGGCCTTTCTTTCTATCTTCCTTTTTCCTTTCGTTTTTTGCTGCGCCTTATCCGCCTAAGCGTCGCGCGCCGCACCGCTCCTTTTTGGTCCTTCCCACTTCCGTTCCCTGTGTTCATGCCTCTATGCGTACAACCAATTCCTCAGCTGTTCTCCACTGCGCTACCGTTTGTCCGTCCATTACTGAGCCCCAACACCGTCATCGCCCCTCCCTTCCTGCGTGTTCATTCCTTTTTTGGCAGTTTCATGCCCTTCGCTGTGCGCTGCCGAAACTACTTTCCGCGGCCCCCCCGGTCCGGGCTGCTTCACTCCTTTGTCGTCCCTGCGCACGCTTCACTTTCCCATCCTGCCCGGACACTTGTCCCGCCTACACGCACCTCATGCCAACACCTGTGTTTCCCTCCAACCGGCTCCTCTGTTCCCCGCCTTCCCTTGCCTTTCCCGGCTTCGTGGCCATCCCGAAATGTCCACCGCATCCACCTCCTCGCAGCTTCCCCAACTACGCTCTTCTCTATGTCTCGTCTTCTAAACCCCCTTCTCGTTGACCAAGTCATGGCAGCTCTGCCATCGCGCCACGTACCGCGCGTCCCGCCGCTTCGCGTGTGCTGTTCGCCTTTTCTACTCTGCACTCTTTCCCTTGCGTGGCATGTCATCTGCGAATCTTCGCGAGCCCTCTCCGCTACGGCCTGTCGCAGCCTGCTTTTTTCGTGGCTTCCTCTCACCCTCTCGCCTAAACTCGCAACCCATGCCTCCCTCCTTTGACTGCAAAAAAAACATCACAACTGTTCCTTTCAGCCTCACCCGCCTTTTCGCCCTCCCCGCCGCGTACCGATAAACTGTCCTCTGTGCACCTTGCTGCCAGAGGCTCGTGACGCTCACCGCCGAGGCCTACCGACATCTCAGGCACATCTTCCTCCTTTCGCCCCCCCCCCATGCTTTGCCGTCGCTGCGCAGTCCATGCGAATCAGCCACCAATCGTCACTTTCCAGTCGTTGCGCGTCCCTCTTTGCAATGTTCTTTTCATCGTTCCTGTACTTCTTCGGCCACCTGCAACAGTGTCGTCCGCACCACGTTTCATCACTCCACAAGCAAGCTGCACGCGGTAGCCACCACCCGCCTCTTCTTCTCTTCGTTTCCACAAGCACACTCCCGCCAACACTCTGATTCCATCGCATCGCGCGTCCAATGCCTGCGTCCCGTCGCGGCAGGCACTTTCTCCCTTCGGCTTCCTCTTGTGCGCCATTTTCCCCCCGACCCCCTTTCCGCTCGCTGCCACCTCCGTCATATGTTCGCGCGCGCGGCCCCATTCTTTCATCCCCTCATGTCCAAAGACTGGTCTCTTGGCGGTGTCCGCTGGTTCAGCGCGCTTCTCGCCTTCTCAACGTTCTCACTCCCTCGTCGTCATGCCCCATCGAACCCTCGCCCACTTGCACTGCAAAACACGGCGCACACGTCCCTCAACCTCTCTCAATCGCCTTGACCTTCCAACTGTTTTTGTCTCTGCGCACGGCGCCATCCGTCAGCTACGTCAAAAACATGTCACACCCCTGTGCCGTGCTAACAGTGCGTCACCTCCCGTCTGCCGTGTTCGATCGACCACGCAGCGCACAGCGTCACGCGTTGTGGCGCCCCCACTGTTTGTCGGCAGGTACCTCGCACAGGTGAGCAAGCCGCACGGCAGAAGCCATGTACCCTGCGGCGCCAGTCCCTGTCCCGCGCACAAGGCCAATTCCGCGGTAGCTGTTCGCCACTCCCATCCACTCGGGCGCCCGCGACGCCCGTGCTTCGGTGCTCAGCGTCATGCCACCTCTCGGGCCGTGGCGACGCACGCGAAGAAGTCTTACAAGGCATTGCGCACAGACGCCTTCCCTGCGCCTGCTTTTAGGTCCCCTAAAGCACCTCTGAAACTGTCAACAAACTGACACGCGGCCGCAGGCACAGTAAACGTGGCGCCCGCAACGCGCCACCTTGCGTTAGAGCGTGGCCGTGTTACCGCCACCTGTCGCCACACACCGCTAACCGACCCATCGTCTCGCCATGCGGAACCGCAGCGAACACACACGCGGCCTCGCCTCGAACAACAGAACACCGGTTCCCCGTCGCCCACAGCCGCCCCAGCGGACTGCGTTCCAAACGTCTAGGCGTGAGAGTGTCTCTTCGCTCGCAAGAGACTCAGCGTCGTCGGACCGCTTTTGCATCCGCGCACTGCACCGCAGCTGCGAGCGCACGTCACCTCCTGGTCCCTCGACGGCGTCGCGTCAATCGGCGAGCCAGTTAACGAGGTTGGTCGATGCCGCTCCGCCCCGCGTCTCCCGGGGTCCCGGGCAGAGCGACAGGTACCTTGGACATTACCTGTCCCTCCCTCCACCGCGAGGCGCGGTGGTCTGCGGCAAAGGCCCGGCGGTCCCGGCAGCGACGCGCGGTGGCGAAAAACGCTTTTGGATACACTGTGACGCCAGCCACCTTCGCCGCGTCACGGGTCGATCATTGCACACGACACGGGCCAGGCGCCGCACGTGGCAGCACGCGTAAGCCCGCTGAAAGATTGGGAGGTCCAGGCAGGGGGTCTCGACCACTTTCGGAACAAGCAAAGCGAGTGTGTTGCGCGGATATTTTCAGGGTCTGTTGCGCCGTCGCGCTCAGTGCTAAACGTGCCTTCCCGAGACGGACGCGCGGCCACTGTGCTGATTCACGCTCGCGGCGCTGCGAAGCGGAAATCAATCGCTATTGCCGCCCTTGCGCGCGGACTGCTGGACAGCCGCGATCTGGCTGTGCGGAGGAGGCGCGCAGCGTGTCGCAATATATTGAACGCGATGCCTCACTTTGCTGGCGATGCATTGCCAGTGGTCCGCTGTTTCCACTGCCACCGTGTCCCCCACTGGATTGCGGATTGTTTCTTCCAGATTCTCGCCGGCGCGGCGCATGGTTGACCCTTTTTACCGCGCGCTTCGTATCGGTAGCATCGCGTTCCGGCAAAATGTCGCCGATGCACCACGGCCTTACTTCGCTGACCAAATGTTTAACGGATGTGGGAGACTATCGCGGGCAAGGATGCCGATTTTGGTGCTGTGCGCCACCCACGCCTGACAACACTGGCAGTTAGCGCGCGCGGTGTGTGCAGGTCCTGTGCGCGACTGTCTGAGAAGGAACGGTCTTCCTGGCTTCGCGTCATTACACGGGTTTCGCCTGCGTGGGGCCACTACGCTTCCGCGTCCGATCGGGCAGAAGCACGACTTTCTTAGCGCGAACGCCTCGACATGCGAAAGCCGGTGACAGAGCCACTGTCCTCTGCAGCGCCGCCGCGGGTAACGGTTGCAGTTCGGCGACGCAAGCGACCCAGGCCGCTTCTGCGCGAGGAAAGAACAAGATCGCCGTCCGGTGACGCAGTGCCGGCGCGCGCCTTTGCTGGCTTGTCGTGCGCGCTGTGCGGCGGGCCACCGGCCCGGAAAGGCTGACGCCTCTCCCTTCGTTGCTTCTGAATGCGCTCTGCGGCGCGCGCCGTGGCTTGCGAACAGTGTTCTTCCCCGGTATGCGAAGCCGGTTCATCGCAAGCTGCACGAACACGACCCTGTTTCCAGCGCCGACTCGTGCCCACGACGAGCGCGATGTGCGCAGCTCGGCGGCGCACAGGGTGACCAACTGGAGCTTGGGGCCATTGGCGGACGGTGGTTGGAAGACACGCAGCGCGGCGCAGACCGCGCGTGCGTTCGCCGCCGGACACGACTTGCAGGAACGACGGACAACGGAGCGCAGGCATGCCCGCAAAAAGGAAGGGGACGTGGTCTCTCGCCGGCCGTGCACCAAGGGGCGCGGCACTAGGTTCGGCAAAAGTCACACTCGAGGCAGCCCTGCAACGGCAAGCAACACAGGAGCAACTGCGACAGACACTGCCGCCAATGCCAGAGCAACCGAGGCGGGTTGAAGACAACAAGGGATAGGAATGGGGGTTGTTGGGATGTGCTTCGCATTCGCGCAAGGCGCTGAGGAAGGACAAGGCAGGTGCGGACGGGGGGATGGGGCAGCGTACTAACAGTGAGCGGCGAATGCGCACGTCCGGACCGGGTGCGCACCGAGCTGGAGCGCTGAGGCTCCTTGCGACACGCGGCAGTCGCCAAGCAACTTGTGACAGCTTTGGGGCCAAGGGAAGGTACGGGGCACGCAACCGGCCCAGACACCTACGTAGTGACTTGTGCCAGCGGCGCGGTGTAAAGCGGCATTGGCATCTGTCACACGGTGAACAGCCCGAGGAGAGCGTCTTTGACACTCTGCGGACGGGTCATCAACAGGGGAACACTTGGGAGCTTGCCGTGACCTGCGACCGCCACGCCGCGGGATGCGGCGAGCGAACGTGGCTCGCGTGTGGAAGTGGCGCGCGGTGGCTAGACGCGGCAGCGCTGGCACGGGCTGAGCGACAGGCACAGTGCGAGCAAACTGATGCACGCGCACGCCGCTGGAAACATCGAGGGCACCGCGCACGATCGGTCAGCTTCGCGGCAAATGAGCGGCGGGCAGAAAGGACAGGGGGAGACATCACACTTCGTGAGGGAAGGGGGTGGTCAGCAGGGTGTAGGACCAACGGACGCGCGAGGCAGCGTGGGCGGGTAAAGGCAACGATAGGACATTGGGCAGATGCCGTTCGACATTGTGGCCTGCTTTTGTGTCGGAGAGCGGCGGAGGAGGTCACTTGCTCGGCCAGGAAATTTTTGTTGAGGTGGAGGAAGGAGGAAATGTTGAAGGTCGCAACTGCATGCGCGTGCTTGGCTGCGCTTTTGTGCCTGTCAAGCGGCGCGCTTGCGGGGACAAGTGTCAAGGGACTGGCAATGGCGGGCGCTAAGAAGGCTTGCGGGATCGCGAACACACTTTCAGCAGTGGCGCGCGCCAGCATCATGGGCGCTTTGGAAGCACAGGAAAAGGCTGCCGGCGCAAGGGGGTGGACGGAAATGCTTCTGGAGACGGGAAGAAACGACACGGACTAGGAGGGCAAGCAGGTTGCGGCGGCTGCGCAACTCGTCGCAGCGAAGGCGCAACCGGTTACACAGATCGCACTCACGCTAGCAGCAGACGCAGAATCGCACAGCACATGGATAAGGGAATTCGTGCATACATTTGCAAGCATCAGCGGGAAGCCGGGGACGTCGAGCAACGCCGGCAAGCTGTGCCTTGGCCACGAACAACGTCGAGACGCAACAAGCGCCAGAGGTTCAACAGACTACGTCTTTGGCGCCACGGGATGCGACCTGAACGAAGAGGCACTCACAGGCCTCGCCAAGCAACTGCTCGCCAAAGGCACGCTGAAGGCCGCAGACCTGGGCGGAGGACTGCAAGTCAAAGTGGGCACTATAAGCGGTCAGGACCTCACCACCCAGCTGGCGCCTGGGGCGCTCGACGGAACCACAGGAAGCAACTACGCGAATGACGCCGCAAACTGCCCACTGGGCCAACTGCGAGGTAGGGACAGCAAAACAAACTCGGCAGGCATTATTCAAAGTGGACGCAAGGAACAAAGGAACAGCCGACTCATGCTTTGGGGCGACACGTGGAACATGACACCAGCAAGCGACACCTCGCAAAGCGCCAACGACGAACAAAAAGACACAGCATTCGACGCCAATGCAAAAGCACTGGAAAAAACCAAGGCAGTCGCCACAAACTACTCGACACTCTTTCAAGCACTCGGACAAATTCGACAGGCGTGCACCACGCGTCTGCAACAATGCCGACGCCCACCGGACGAAGAGAAAAACCAACGTGCACAAAAGATGAAGAAGGCACAGGCGCAAGAAGACACCGCCGCGCACAAAGAAACGCGCAGAGAAGCGAACGATGCAACCACAAAGTCAACCAACACAAGGGAAAAGCGACACGCGTCCGGACACACAGCCGCAACCAAACAACAATGCGACGCGCGCACACCGCCATGCCCACCGCAGCTCACGTCGCCTCACTAGTCGCAGCATGCGCGGCAACGCACACCGCGCATCCTTGCACGCAAGGATGACACAGCGCACTGAAAGAAAGACCAACGAGAACACATACGAACAAGGCGCGCACGAGGGCAGCACCACTCGCTTCAACAGCACGCCAAACCCAGAACACTGCACGCGCCCACTCGAGAGCCGAAAAGAAAAGAAAAGAAGGAAAGGAACCACTCACGCCGCGGCGGCTTGGAAAAAAGAAAGAAAACGGGAAAGAAGGCGAGGAGAAACCAGCACGTGGACCCACGCAGAACAAAGCTTGGCGCATCGCCAAAGGCAGGAGACAACACAGCGACAAGAAAAAGTAAGCGGAGAAAAAGAGACAAAACCAACACCTTCACCATTTGGACAAGGACCACACGCGCACACACAACACCAAAACATGCTCGACCAGCGAAAAAGAACAGCGAACATAAACCGCATAGAAAAAGAAAAGACGCACACGGCCAACCCCACGCAGCTGGGACATGGGGCGCGAATTGAACGAGCGCAAACACAGCAGCGCAAGCAAAAACTGCCCGGACCACAAAAGCTGTCGACGCACCGCCCAAGAATGATAAAGAGTTTCAGTCAAAATAGACTCACAGGACATACGCAGCGCAAGGCCCCAGCACTAAAGCAATGAAGAAACGACAATATTGCGCAGCGCCCGAAACACAGCGCACACCTCGCACATCAACAACAGAGCTCGCAGGGGAAAAGAGAGACGTCCAGAGAAAGGGGGCAGAAGCACGCACAAATGCAGCAACAGCAAGGTCCAGAGGGGAGAAAAAAGACACGAAGAACAACACACGCAACGCAATCAACAAACACTGCAGGCGCGAGGGAACTAAGGGCACTGGCTGCGTGGGAGACAAAGAAAAACAAAACAAGCCCACGAGCACAGCAAGAAAAAACAACTCGACACACACAGCACACACACGCAAGAGCGGGCATGAAAACGACACCGCAGAAAAGCAACAAAGCCGCCAAGGGAACTGCAAGAAAACAGACCACAGAACAAACACGTAGCAGACACAGAAGCCACGCAAGGAGCATGCACGGACACCGCACAGGCACATGCACCACAACACACAGCACAAGGTAGCACGCCATGCAACAACGTGCAACAAAACGCACTTCCAAAAGGCATCGCAACAGCCAAGGGATACGTACAGGACGACGAGACAAAACACGCTCGTGCACACAGCGCTCAAGGAAGACAACCTAAGCCGCAAATAAGAAAAACACACACAAAGCGCCAGGTAACGCAGGCAGAGACACACAACACCGGCCAAGAGAAAAAGAAACCAACACTCCACCAGCATGGGCGAAAACATGGACAACACCACGCGGGACGGACAGCAATCAACACCAAAGAAAACCGAAAGGGCCTTGCACAATAAAACACGAAACAAGGGCACAGGCAAAAAGGCACAAGGAAACGCAAGCACACACACGGATAGCCTCAGCTGTCACACAAGCGGAAACGACACACAGGCAGGAAAACACAGAAATACACACTTTGATAAAAAGAGAACACTCGTCGCGCGCCGTGCCGCAACGAAAAAAGGCCAACACAGAGGAAAGCAAGACAACACTCACAAGAAATTAAAGACAGGGCAAGTGGAGGACACCCGGCAGCGCCGAGGGATAGAATCAAAAGGAAACACAAGCAACACAAGAAATAACACCGGAACGAGGGCCGCAGAAACCCAACACAAAACAAAGAAGCAAGAGTTAGCACAGGCACTGACAGCGGACGCGCAAGTAAGCAGCATGAAAGCAGGACCGTGCGCAGGCGCAGCACAGGCCGTGTGCAAAGAGAGGGGCACAGACCACATCGGAGAAGCCGTCATGAACGCAACGCGCAGGGCCGTAGAAGAGGCTAAACACGCAGCACGAAATGCGGCAACTGGCCGACACTCACTCGCCAAGGGTCCGCGAAGCACGCAACAAGGGACAGCAACAACAAGGGCGCAGCAGAGCAGCACGCAAGGCACTGACCAGAGCACCAACCACAACACCGAGGAGGACACTCGAGAAAGTCAAGTCGCCAGCGCAAGCACAGGCACAACACAGACGAGGTGGCATGCACATCTGCTGTCCTCCGCCTTGGCAGCAGCACGCGCAGCGCAGTGAAGAATGTGAAGCAACTGACAAGACACGCCAAGCGCACACCACGCACAGGAAGCACACTGGACACAGCGGTTGGAAGAGGGAGGACGAAACTACAAACGACAGTCAGGAAAACAAGCAGACGGCGAAGCGCCGCGAAGTGCTGGGCGAGAAGACGAGAAACACGAATTGCCCCACTTTGACGCACACGAAGTGGACAGGAAACAAACAGGACACGCAAGGCACAACGCGCACACAGACTGGCACTTCGCAATGGCCCCGTGTGTCTTTGTGTTGTGGGTGCGAGACAGCACGCTGCGCCCTCAGCGCAAAGCTACACCAACGCTCATAACAGTCACGAAGTGCGCCGTCACGCTTGAGCGAAACCTCGACTGTAAGAGGGACGAAGATGGGCGACGGCACGAGACACCGCCACACTGGACTTCAGATATCACAGCGAGCAGGGACAAAAGACACGCCATTTTAAAAGCACGCAGAACAGACAAGCGCATAGAGCATGGCGCAAATGAAGCGAAGGACCAAGCAACGCAAGTGCGCGCACCAAAACACGCACAGCAAAGCAGACAACCGCGGCGCTGCGCAACAGCGAGCGTGACCGGGGTGATTTTCGACGAGACACAAAAGGGAACACCAAGGGCCAGGCAAACAGACACCAAAGCTGTGGAGAGAGAAGCTTGGCGCGAAAGCACGCACAGAGCACGCTAAGCTTTTGAAAACGCACATTGGCGCCGGAAGGAGAAAAGAACCGAAGCAAAAGAGAGAGGAGAAAAACAACAGGCACATGCGACTCCGAAAGAACAAGTCAGAAGAGGAAAAAAAGCACGGCGTGAAAGAATGGCGCGCCAGCGCAAACACAGAAAGCTTGAAGCAGTGGAAACGGCAAGAGAAAAAGAGCACGAGGAGGCAAAAAGGACATTGCGCAACAAGACACCGGGCACGAGACGACAGAGTAAAGCGACGCAAAAAAAACACACTTTGGGGAGCACATCGAACACCGGAGAAGCACGCGGAGCGTGTGCCAATAAGAAAAAAACAACATGCAAGGAAGAAAATGAAAATAAAGCAAACAGAAGAAAAAAACTAAATAAAGAGAACTCACGCGGGAATCCAAAAAGAAGGATGGAAAAGGGAAGAGACAAAGAGAAATTTTGAAAAAGAAGTAAGCGAAAAATAAGTAAAAAAGAAGAAACGACAAAGAAACGTCATCAAAAGTGAAGTGAAATAAAGTAAAAAGCAGGTACAGCAAAACCAAAAATACAATAAACCGTAAAAAAGTTAGGATAAAACAACATGAAATAGAAAGTGAAAAACAATAAGAAAATAAATAAATACCGGAAAAAAGGTTGGACAAAACACTAAGCTTAAAAAAAGATTTTAAAAAAGTAAGAAGAAAGTTCGTTATGACTTTGAAAATAGAAGCGAATTTTCAAAGCATTTTCCAATTTTTGTCGCTTAAAAGTAAATCTAACTAATATTAAAAATCAAGACACTGTAGACATGTAGAGAAAACAGAGGCACATACTAACGATAAAAAGCACTGAGTTCAGTCGTGATTTAAAAAAAATCTCATCACGGTTTTTTTAAAAAAATTAATTAAAAAATAGAATAAAACTATTTTTTAATTTAGCTCAATAAAAAGCTTGCATCGTCGTCGACAATGCTTATCGGCCTTTCGCGTCAAGATCTTTTTTCACGTAAACAAATGATTAAAGTCGCGTAGCTTGCAATAAAACAATCCTTCAAGAGAGGAAAGAAACGCACAACAAAATATACAAAAGTACAAAGTAAACACGGAAAGTAATATAATATAATCAAATCAAATCAAGTCAAATCAAATCAAGTCAAGTCAAGTAAATGCAGTCACACAAAACCGCGTGCCTCTCCTCGAAGCAATAAACAGTAATAAAAAGTAGATACAACTTAGAAATTCATCAACTCTTTTTTCCTCTGGTGCCTCTTTCTTTTTCACTTTTTTAAATTTTCGATGCTTTTTTCTTGTCCTCCGTTTAAAAGATCAACCAGCACTTTCTCACATTCTCCAGTGCCATGTGCTTTCACGCTTTTGCACTTCGAGTCTGCACGCCTGCGTCTCGCACCTTCCTCTCGAATTCTGCTGACCCATTCAAATCGTCTACCTTTCAGTTCGTCATTGACAAGAATGTTTCCCACACTCCTCCTGATTTCGCCTTTTTTTCCCTACGTCTCGTTTGGTTTTTTACCCCCTTCACTGCTTTCCGCTTTATCGACACATTTCCGTTCTCGCTTTCTTTCTCTCAAATCGGCCAAGCTGACCGAACACACACTGCTGCACGTCGCGCCGTGTTCTTTCCCCAAAATGTCTAATTGACTGCTCCTTTCTCCTGCCTCATCTTGTTGTGATGCATTTTCCTCTTCCGCCTGTCGTCAGCTAATTCCCTGTGTTCGCGTCCCCGTTCTTAATTTCTCTCTCCTCTGTCATCTTGGCTTTGCTCCTTGCTCACTGCTTCACCACCCGCGCCACGCCTGCTTTGTTGCCGTGTCGCCCTTCTTCTCACCTGTCTCCCTCTTCCCCGCTCTCGAGCGACTACCCAATCTCTCCTCAACTCACGTCAAACCTGTCTGTCTCCTTCCGCGTTCCGCGTTCAACCTCTTCCTGTGTCCGTTCTGTCCTGTGCCGGCTCCAAATCTCCTTCCAAACCTCGTAAAATCATGGGCCTCCCCGTTGTCTGTTCCTGTGTCGGCGATCCTTCTCGGGCTTTCTCCCATGGCTTCGCCGTTGTTTAGCTTTACCCCACACATCAACTCCGTGTGGCGCTTCTTCTGCGACGCAAAATGCCCGTTATTACCTTGCAGCCCGGCTGCCGCTTGCTTCTCGCGTCTCATTCGCGGGTTTCGGCACGGAATCGCTGCAAACCTTTTTCACTTATTCCCAACTCTTTCCAGGCCTTATCTTCCCGCTTTACTCGTGTGCCTTGACCTCTGCCCCCGTGTTTCTCGTATTAAGTCATTTCTTCGGTTACCTTTTTCTGTTTATATTTTTCATCTACAGAGGCCTTGCAGTCTGTTCTTTCTGTGCTGTGTGGCTGCTCTGCCCTTTTCCGTGCCGTATGTCTGGTGTTGCGTTTGGTGTTTGTGCGCGCTGTGTTCTTGTGGCTGTGTTTCTTTTCGCTTTCGCGTGCGGGCCCCTGCTACTTTTTTTGATTGCTTGTCTGCGCAAAACGCGTGTTTTTCTCTTTCGCATTGTGCTTGTTCCGTCCATGTGTTTGCTGTCTTTTGTGTGGCCGCCGCCGTGTCTTGCCACGCTCGTCGCACTGCTGCGTGTTCTTCGCGTTGTGTGCCTTGTCGCCTTCCTCAGCGTCTTCGCGTGCGTTGCTTCGGCGTGTGTGCCCGGGTGCTGTTGCTTTTTCTGTTGTGGGCTTCGCCCCGCGCTGCCTGTGTTGGCGCTCGTCGCCAGGTCCGCCCTTGCCCTCTGCCCTTTTCCCTTTTGCGTGCTTCCTTCGCTTCCGTCTTTTTTTTGCTGTCTGGTGTGTGCGCTCTGGCTGTGCCATTCGAGCGTGTTCGTGTTTTGGTGCGTTTTGCTCCGCGGCGTGTCTGTCCCTGTGTGCGTGTTTTTGTGCTTCTGATGGTCCTGTGCCTTTGTGTCTTCTGGCGGTCACTGTCCTAGCGCTGTGGCCTTCCCTCTAAGACGCGTGTGCTCCCTGATTTGTTCGCGCGGCGTGCTCCTCGCGCGTCGCCTCGGTGCTTCTCTTGCGGCGTTCCCTTTTTGCTTCCTGCTTTGTCTCCGCACTCTGCGCCGTTTGTCCCATGCTCCCTCGTGGTCCGCCTCCGCTTGCGAGGTTGTTTCTCGTGTCGCTCTCTGCGTGCGGGTGTGTCTTTCCGCGCCTTGCCGTGCCTCGCCTTGCTGTGCACCCCATTTTCTTTTGCCTTCCTACTTGCGACGTGTTTTGTGCGGCAGGGTGTCCGGTTCAAGCCTCGTGCTTGGCTGCTTTGTGGTCTCTCTCTTCCCTGTCCTGCGTTCCTGTGCGTGCGGCGCTGTGTTTCCCTTTTTCGTCTTCGCACAGGTGTCTCTTTTGTGTGCTGTGGCATGCTTTTGTCTTTGCTTGCTTTGTGCCCTCGGTGCGCGCAATGTGAGCAAGCACCTGTGTTTTTGTCTGTTTCCGTGACGCAGCTCTCTTTGTCTGCGCGCTGTCTGCTGGGTTCGTTTCCTCTAAGTGGGCTCAGCTGCCGCCGTGTTGCGTTGCGGCAAGCGTTGCCAGCATCAGTGCCCTTGCAAATGCGATTGTGCCATGCTGTGCCGCTGCTGTTTGCGTCTGTGCCTTCTCCTGCGTGCCTTTGGTGGACTCTGTGCGTCCCGCCGATTGCTTTTCGCTTGTTGATGCCCCCGTGCCTTGCTTTGTCTGCGTGCTGTCAGTTCCGGGCTGGTTGTCCGGCAAGCCTGCGTCTTGCGAGTCTGTGCTGTTCACATTTTGTTCCTGTTCTCTCGGTGCCTGTGCGTCTGTGTTGCCCTGATCTTTGTTGTTCTCCGCCTGTCGTTCTATGCGTTGCTCCAATTTAAGCGCCTGTCTTCTTGCTTCCTCGGCCAGGCGCAGGGTGTGTGCTAACGCATCCATGCTTGCTTCCCATGGCGGCCTCCGTGTGGCGTCGCTTCCTTCGTAGCAGACGCACGCGCTACCGTCGTCTTCGCCAGTGGCGGCGCACGTGGATGCTCTTGCGGATGCGAGGCACTTTTTCTTACTGCTCAGTCCCTCGCGCAGCAGTTGCTTGAGTGCCTCAGTCTTCGCGCGAGTGTTTCGGCTTGACGTGAGGTGCGCGACTGTGTGTTTGCGTCCTGCGCTTCTTTCGCAGATGGCGAGAGTGATCTGCCAGTTTTTGTTGAGTTGGCCGCTCGTGACGTCGTGCTGGTTCACGCTCGCTGTGCCGCTTCTGCTTAGCATTTTCGACCACGTCACGCCTGCCTTCGCGATGTCTTTTGTGTCGCCTGGGTCGCACGGGCACGTCGCTGTGTTTGCTGTGTTCCCGCCGCACCCCGTTGTTGCTGCTGCGTTTGCTGGGTCGTTGCAGAGCCTTGTCATGTCCGCGCCCAGTGCCTGGCCCGAGGCACTTTCGTCGAACCCTTCTTGTACCGCTGACGATTTGTGTAGCAGCTTGCTGATGCATTCACCCGCCTCCGTACTTTCGTCCGGTCCTGCTGGCACGCTTGCTGCGATCTTGCATGACTGGCCGAACCGCGCAGTGTGCGCGACGCTTCTCGCCCGTGCTGCTGAGTCAGTCACGTTTTTCGCCAGTAACAGCAATGTGCACAGTGGGCCTTGCTGCTTCAGTGCCGCGCACTGCGCGATGGCCTTGTTAAAGCCCTCGTCTTTTGCACCCTCCAAGAGCGTGCCAAGTACTTTCCCCTCCTCGCCCCTCCACGCCCTTCCCCTACCGGTGCTGTCCCGCGCCACCGCCAGTGCCTCGGCCGTCACGTTGCCCACCTCGTGTCCAATGTGTGCTATCGTCGCCGCCGCGTCCCCCGCCTCGAAGAAGAGTGAGCACAACGCGCCAAATGCGTGTGACGTGCCCCCCTTCGTCACTGCCGCTTCCCCCCCCGCCACCAGCAAAAGCAACGCCGCACAAGCAGCCAGCATCATTCCCCCCTTCTCTTCCCCCTCTCCCGCGCACGATCCCCGACACGATCCGAAACGGCGTTCCTTTTCCCTCTCTGCCTCGCGCTGTTCCCTTGTCCACTGCACCGCGCAAGCTCCCAAACATGCCCTTCCTAGCAGAATGCTTTCTCACCCCTGCTGCGCGCCGCGGTTGTCCATGGCCCCCGCGCCAAACTTTTGCTCCGGCTGCGGTGCCGCACTCGCGTGCCGACCGCGGCCCGTCTTTCCCTCCCCCCACGCTTACTGCCTTCGATGCGTCTTCCCACCGATCCTTCGCCCACGCACACCCGGCCCCCGTTCCTTCCCTGCTCCCTTGTGGTTCCTTTTCCTGTATGCGTACAGTGTGCGTCTTTTCCGTTCTGTGTTTTCGTCCCCTTCGCCACCGCCACCTGCGCGCCTGGTGCTTGGCGACGAGCTCTGCCTCCCCTGTGTTGGGGCGTCGTGCGCCTATGCGTCGTCCTCTCTGCTTCTTGCATCCCGCTGCGTCGTGATGTTTGGCGGTGTGCTCGCGTGCGAGTGGCTGCGTGGCACTGCCCGTCCTGGTCTCTTCAATGCCAGCGCCCTGTGCACTTTTGCTTGTGCTCCCATACGTCACCGTCCCGGCCTTATTGCCCGCCCTAGTGCCGACTGCTGAGGTCTCATGGCCGCCGGCGGCGCGACGCATGGTCCCTTCGTGGTCGCTTGCGGCGCTGTGTCTAGCGGTCTGCCTCCCCCTCCTGCTCGCAGCGCCTCTGCGCACTGCGAGGCGCGTCGAGCTCCGCTGCCCGCGTGTGCGTCTGCTGCGCGTGCGTCACAGGTCATTGACGGCTGTCGGCGCGCGCTGAATGGAACACAGGCGCAGAGCCAGACGCGAGTGGCTCGCGTCAGTTTGATCTGCCCTCGCGACTGCGCTTCGAAGGCGCGGGCGCAGACGCTGGCCCTGCGATCAGCCGCTCTGCCGCGCCGCTGTCGCCGCAGGGCAACTTGGCTGCGCACGCCGTGGTCTGTCGGTTGCGGGGTCACCGCGGAGCCGCACCGCCAAGCACACAGGCGGTGCACTAAGCGCGCACACCACAGACAGAACACGGCGAGCTGCTCTGTGTTCGCCCGACCGGCCGTTGCCGTGGAGAGTGGCGGGCGAGGCCCCGGCTGCGCGCACACGCGGCAGTCGCGCGGCCCCGGGCGTGGCTTGTCGCCCCGACTGCCAGCGGGCTGGAAGAGGGCACCGTCTGTGCGACGGCTTCAGGGGAGGCGCGGACACGCTTGAAAGCAGTGAAGGTGCGCGGCGCGAGTGGGACCGTGGCGCGGAGGATTGCACGGGCACGCCGTGGGTCGGGCGCGCCAGGAGCACAGCCTGCGAGCAGACAGACAACGGGAAGCGCGCCTCATCTTCCAAAGAAGGACGCAGGAGCACCAAGGGGGCTCGCACAGCGACCAAATGGTGGGAGGGATCAGCGTAGTGTCAGTGCGCGGGGCGGCAGGGAGCAACGGCAGCGGTCGCCTCGTGCGGAAAAATGCGCGGAACGGACACATGAAACAGCCCTGCCGACAAAGCAACCAACACAACCGACCGGCCGTACCAAGGCTGCGACACGGACAGCAGCAAGGAGGAGTGACAGCGGAAATGGAGAACGACGTCGGCGTGCGAAGGTTTGCGCCGAAGGTAGCAGCATCCGAACGCAGGTGACCACCGCGCTGCACAGCGACCAAACAAAAGAAAGAAAACGGTGGCTTGGAAAAGGGCGGGTGAACGCAGGGACAGGTGAGACACAGACCGGCGGACTTAGGGGAATAGTTTGTCAAGGGGTGCCGCCCGGAGCGGTGGACCGGGTGCAGCGACCAAGGACGGGGCGTTAGCCGCGGGGACGCGCCGCAGGACCAGGCAAGACAGAAGGCCATGGAAGCAACATGCCGATGAGCACTGGCGCGGTGCGAGATGCGGGTGTTGAGGCGCGTGTTGAGAACGCGAAGGATCGGGTGGGAGAAAAGAGGACAGAAAGGGCTCACGGAGCAGGTTGGCGCCCAGCGGCTTCGTTGCGGTGAAATTCCATGAGGACGCGGTTTTGGAGCGCGCTTGATTGCGCGGGAGAGAGGACAAAAGGCGTTTGGCTTTGGGGCAACAGACACGGGAAGGAACGCGCGTCGCAGAGGGCAGTGAGGCAGCACTTGCGGGAGACATGACAGAACCCGGTTCAAATGCCTTCGGAGGGACGGGGACATTTCTTGACCACCGGAGCGGAAATGACAGCAACTGAGCGCGCGGCGGTGTTTGTCGCGCAGCGGCGATGTTGAAGACCGGAGAACCGAAGCCGAGGGACGTTGTGCAAGCGTTAGCGTAAATTGGTTCCAGCATGCCTTGGCGGTTTTTTTGGAAGAACTGGACACCGAGAAACAAGGACGAAAGCCGCGCAAGAACAAAGCGCACAACGCGGGACCAAGGCCTGGGCAAAGACCGCAACGCGGGCCGGGGGAGAACGGAACAAGCACAGGAACGGGAAAAGAAGGAGGAAGGCAGAAGGAACGCACGAGGCACACAGAAAGCCGCAGCGGATGGGAAAACGCGCGGGGGGCAAGGACGAAACAATGAAAAGCGAAGGAAGCTCGACTAACGTGAACGAGGTGGGGAAAAGCAGGACATCCGGCAGAGACCGCAAAGCCGACAAAGAGGCAACCTGCGTATGACGAGCTATGCGCAAGACAAAGCGGTTAGGTGTAGACGAAGCCCGGAGCGCGGCAACACCAACAAAAAGACGCGGCGAGTGAGAAAAGCAGCGGAACCACCAGGAGGTGCGAAGCAAAAGGGAAAGAAGCACTAGACGACACTGCGTCACGTTAGGAACAAAGGGAATTGAGAGCGAGGTCCGCACAAAACACGCGTCAGACACGACAACAGCGCGGTGCCTCAGAGACAATACGGTGGGACACTGAACGCTTCGCAGAATTTGCCGGCGACAGGACAACAGAACGCATGGGGAGGTATTGTTGCAGCAGATAGCTGAGAGGAGCACCATGCACTACGCAGTGGCAGCTCGACACAAGGAAGTGAGGGACGAGAAGAAAGCAAGACAAAAAGTCAACGATTGATGGGCAACGCTCGCAGTCGGACGATTCTTGCCAACCGCGAGTTGAGAGGAATGGTTAGCAGTACGAAAGTGCCGGAGAAGACGCATGAAGAGACGCAGAGCAAGGGGAAAAAGCACGCAAAGGGCGGAAGAGGCACAGGCGCAGTGTGGGACAACGCACAGGCGCAGTGGCACATTTGCGACCGGTCTGACACAACGCGTGCCAAGGCCGACAGCAAAAAAAAATGTTTCGCACTGGCTTCGCGCAATTCATTGGACCGAGGAGAACTAGAAGAAGTTGCGAGACGCGTGCGTGGAACTTCAGCGAGTCGCGTGGCGTACAGTTTGACTGCGCTTTTTACGTTTGCGAGCCGGTCCGGATAAAGCCGCCTCTTCTTTTCCTGCCTGAAGACGGAGCGAGGGACCGAGTCACTTGTCAGCGGCGAATGCGGGGTAGGAGTAGCGGGAAGCCGGAGAACGGACAAAGGGACGACGGCGAGGATCGTGTTTGAACGCAAAAGCAAAAGACAGCCGAAAATGACGAAAGTGTATTTTTGCAGCGGGAGTGCGGCAACGCTGATCAGAAGTGAGCTGCGTGGTGCTGAATTTTTGTTGGGTGTGTTTGCGTGTTTGGACAGCCTGGCCAGATGTTGGGGCGGTTGCTACGACTTTTGTTCGCGGGTTTTGTGAATTGTGTGGTTTGGCGGTGCGCGACTGAAAGACCACTTATGTGCCAGATTGCTGCCGCCTACTTCTTGCCGACAAGGAAGTGGAGGCGTGGAGAAATAGGCAGGTAAGGCATGCGATTGCTACAGCTTTTTTCTGCGTACTTTTTTTCCGTTTTGTTCAAGTCACGAGCAGCGACGAGGGTTGCCGCACATGCATTCCGGTTTTGCTTTTTCGCCGTGTTGCGTCAAGAGAACAAAAGGCAAAACCGGATATCGGCATGTGTCCCTCCCTCTTCTTTTTTCTTGGCTGACCTTTGGACGTGCTTTGGTTTGTCTTTCTTTTTTTTTTAGTTTGTGCTTATCACTGTTGCATGTCTTTTTTTGTAAAACTTTGCAAAAAACCTTCTTCACTACTTGTGCTATTGGCGCAGACTTTGTCAGTCGAAATCATGAAAAGGACAACGGCACGAATTAAACATCGGCTAAGGTAAGAAAGTTTGTCGTGAAAGCAACGTGACCTGACAAAAGTCAGAAGGAACAACATGCATCAGCGAGACGAAAGCAAAGTAAAGGTCGAAAAGCAGTGCAGATGATGGGCCAAGACAACGGTGGAGAGAAAGCTGAACGTTGTCGTTGCAAGCCGGTGGCGCACAAAACGGCAAGAACACAGCCTTCTATAAGCCAATTTACGGTCAGTCCTCACACCAAATCTCAATAGCAATACGCAGCTGAAAACAAAAGCTTTTTTTTCCTTTTTTTATGTGCCGTCACTTTCTCCTCAATAGTGCGTTTTTCCAAAAATTTGGTCAAAATATAAAAATATATTTTCTGTGTATCCTTTCATCCTTCTATCTTTTTCTTTTGCTGCTTTGTTGTATAATTTTTTTCACGCGATCTCGCGGCTGTGCGTTCCAAAGCCTGAGGTCAATTCACTGCTTTTCTGTTCATGCTTAAAATTGGGAGGTCATTGTTTTTCTTTCCTGTCATATTTTCTATTCGGCGTTTTCTGTCTTCTTGTTTCAATCCTCAGGCACCCAAACTCAAATATTTCGTCGCACATCATTCGAGTATTTTTCCTTTTTTAAATTACGAGCGCTTTGCGCGCATGCTCGTCTGTTTCCTTGCTTATTTGTTTTCTTTCGCTTCGCTGTGTTTTTAATTTTTGCATGTGTCCACTCTTTTTCAAAAATGTATTTAATGCAACTTGTGCATACCAAGTTTTTATTTTCTCATGCAATTTGTTTGGTCGCGCTTGTCATCTGTTTGTCTGTTTTCTCTTTTTTCTTTTGTCTTCCCTTACTTGCTTCTTTTGTTTTGTTTGTGCGCCTTCTGTTCTTGTGGGTGGGTTTTTTCCCTGTGCGTTCGTCTATGTGTTTACCGCACGCACAGGGTTGCGTGGTCTAAGCGCCGCGTATGTCCAACATTCTTAACTCCTCCTTTCTTTCTGCGCACTGTTGCCAAAAGCCACGCCGCGTGCGTGCACTTGCTGCCTGCCTTTACGTATTTTCCGAGTTGCGCGTGTTGTCACTCTCCGCGCGAAGCAGCTTCTTTTTTTGTCTCAGTTCCTTTGTTTTTCTACCTTCTGCACTCGCTCGCCAAAGTTATCTGTCCCCGCGGGCACTTCGTGTTGCTTTCGCAAAATACCTAGTACAGGATCTCCTTGCTTTTTCGTTCTCTTTCCCTTGTTTGCATGTTGTTCTTTTTTACCGTTTTTTGTGATTGCCCTTGTCCGCGTGTGTGCTGCTTTTGTTTGCACGTTTGCGTGGTGGCTTGGTGCGCCCACGTTGCTTTCCCGTATCCTTGGGCCAACCTGTTTCGCGCGGCCGACCTCATGTGGGTGTTTTCTTGCGATGTGTTGCCTGACGTCCGTTTCTTCTGTGACTACCTTGTGTTTCTGCCCGTGTGCCATGCGGCGCGGCGTGCCTGTCTGCAGCTTTTTTCGGCTATGTTTTGTGTGTCCTTTCTTCGCTTTTCCCAAGTTGAGCATTCACCTTCCGCCTCTGTTTACTTTTTTGTTGCGCACTTTTTTCGCGCTTGTTGCGTCTTTGGCGTGCTCGCTTGCCTTGACAACTTCGTTGTCAGTGCACGCCTCTTGTGGCACAAAGTCGTGTGTGGTGTGTTTTCGCTGTGCAACTTCTCTTTTGTTTCGTGGTTTTCTGTACTTTCGCGTGCGTGTGCGAGACTCTTTTCTACTAGTGTTCGGCTTCCGTTTGGCCAGGTCCGCGCGCAGCCTTCCGCAGCTTGGTGTGTGTGCTTGTGTGTCTTTCCGCTTGGTTGCTGGCTTCGTGCTTTTGCATGCTGACTGTGCCGCGTCCATTTTTTTCTCTGCTGACCGCTTTTGTGTCTTTCGCTGCGTGACTGTGCCGTATCGCGTGCCTGTGCCTTTTGTCGTTGCGCTTTCTGTGCGTCTGGCGGGCCTGCTGCGTGGTGTGGGGCGACCGACTGCGGACTGCCTTGCTCGGTCAGCTCCTGTGTGTTTTTCCTTGTGTTCCTTCCTTCTGTGTCCTGCAGTTGCTGTCGGTGTGTTCGTGTCCAGCCTGTCCACACCTTTCCCTTCTGTGCTGTTTGCTTGCGGTTCGCGGCCTCGCGGCTCTTCGGGTCATGCTGTGTGGTGCACTCCGTGCTGTGCTGTTGTGCTGTCACCTGCTGGCGGCGTTTTTCGTGTGCGCTTTGTTGGCTCTCTTTCTTTTTGTGCGTGTTGGTGGCTTATCCTCTATGCCCGGTGTGCTGCGTCTTTTGCTTTTCGCCGGCTGTTTGAGCTGTCAGGCTTTGTTATGTTTGCTTTTCTTGCAGCGTCTTTGTCGTTTGTGCTGTGCCGCGGCTTTTCCCACACTGGCTGTCTGTCTCTGTGCGCCGGCTATTTTTGTTTCCTTGCATCCAGTGCGCCATGTTGGGCGCTGCTCGTGTTCTGCGCTTTTTTCCTGTTTTTCATTTCTCGCTGTCGCCCATCGCGGTCGCGAAGCACCTGTGTCTTTCGTTGATCGCGCGTGTCCGTGCGCACCTGCTGCCTTGCTACTTGTCTTCATGTTTGTTCGCGGCTGAGGCCTTGCAGTCTGTTCTTTCTGTGCTGTGTGGCTGCTCTGCCCTTTTCCGTGCCGTATGTCTGGTGTTGCGTTTGGTGTTTGTGCGCGTTGTGTTCTTGTGGCTGTGTTTCTTTTCGCTTTCGCGTGCGGGCCCCTGCTACTTTTTTTGATTGCTTGTCTGCGCAAAACGCGTGTTTTTCTCTTTCGAATTGTGCTTGTTCCGTCCATGTGTTTGC
This sequence comes from Trypanosoma vivax, assembly GCA_021307395.1. Classification (NCBI taxonomy): domain Eukaryota; phylum Euglenozoa; class Kinetoplastea; order Trypanosomatida; family Trypanosomatidae; genus Trypanosoma; species Trypanosoma vivax. The sequence continues at coordinate 173,754 of SOPI01000678.1, forward strand.
TGTCTTTTGTGTGGCCGGCGCCGTGTCTTGCCACGCTCGTCGCGCTGCTGCGTGTTCTTCGCGTTGTGTGCCTTGTCGCCTTCCTCAGCGTCTTCGCGTGCGTTGCTTCGGCGTGTGTGCCCGGGCGCTGTTGCTTTTTCTGTTGTGGGCTTCGCCCCGCGCTGCCTGTGCTGGCGCTCGTCGCCAGGTCCGCCCTTGCCCTCTGCCCTTTTCCCTTTTCCCTTTTGCGTGCTTCCTTCGCTTCCGTCTTTTTTTTGCTGTCTGGTGTGTGCGTTCTGGCTGTGCCATTCGAGCGTGTTCGTGTTTTGGTGCGTTTTGCTCCGCGGCGTGTCTGTCCCTGTGTGCGTGTTTTTGTGCTTCTGATGGTCCTGTGCCTTTGTGTCTTCTGGCGGTCACTGTCCTAGCGCTGTGGCCTTCCCTCTAAGACGCGTGTGCTCCCTGATTTGTTCGCGCGGCGTGCTCCTCGCGCGTCGCCTCGCTGCTTGTCTTGCGGCGTTCCCTTTTTGCTTCCTGCTTTGTCTCCGCACTGTGCGCCGTTTGTCCCATGCTCCCTCGTGGTCCGCCTCCGCTTGCGAGGTTGTTTCTCGTGTCGCTCTCTGCGTGCGGGTGTGTCTTTCCGCGCCTTGCCGTGCCTCGCCTTGCTGTGCACCCCATTTTCTTTTGCCTTCCTACTTGCGACGTGTTTTGTGCGGCAGGGTGTCCGGTTCAAGCCTCGTGCTTGGCTGCTTTGTGGTCTCTCTCTTCCCTGTCCTGCGTTCGTGTGCGTGCGGCGCTGTGTTTCCCTTTTTCGTCTTCGCACAGGTGTCTCTTTTGCGTGCTGTGGCATGCTTTTGTCTTTGCTTGCTTTGTGCCCTCGGTGCGCGCAATGTGATCAAGCACCTGTGCTTTTGTCTGTTTCCGTGACGCAGCTCTCTTTGTCTGCGCGCTGTCTGCTGGGTTCGTTTCCTCTAAGTGGGCTCAGCTGCCGCCGTGTTGCGTTGCGGCAAGCGTTGCCAGCATCAGTGCCCTTGCAAATGCGATTGTGCCATGCTGTGCCGCTGCTGTTTGCGTCGCTGCCTTCTCCTGCGTGCCTTTGGTGGACTCTGTGCGTCCCGCCGATTGCTTTTCGCTTGTTGATGCCCCCGTGCCTTGCTTTGTCTGCGTGCTGTCAGTTCCGGGCTGGTTGTCCGGCAAGCCTGCGTCCTGCGAGTCTGTGCTGTTCACATTTTGTTCCTGGCCTCTCGGTGCCTGTGCGTCTGTCCTTCCCTGATTTTTGTTGTTCTCCGCCTGTCGTTCTATGCGTTGCTCCAATTTAAGCGCCTGTCTTCTTGCTTCCTCGGCCAGGCGCAGGGTGTGTGCTAACTCATCCATGCTTGCTTCCCATGGCGGCCTCCGTGTGGCGTCGCTTCCTTCGTAGCAGACGCACGCGCTACCGTCGTCTTCGGCAGTGGCGGCGCACGTGGATGCTCTTGCGGATGCGAGGCACTTCTTCTTACTGCTCAGTCCGTTGCGCAGCAGTTGCTTGAGTGCCTCAGTCTTCGCGCGAGTGTTTTCGCTTGACGTGAGGTGCGCGACTGTGTGTTTGCGTCCTGCGCGTCTTTCGCAGATGGCGAGAGTGATCTGCCAGTTTTTGTTGAGTTGGCCGTTCGTGGCGCCGTGTTGGTTCACGCTCGCTGTGCCGCTCGCGCTTAGCATTTTCGACCACGTTACGCCTGCCTTCGCGATGTCTTTTGTGTCGCCTGGGTCGCACGGGCACGTCGCTGTGCTTGCTGTGTTCCCGCCGCACCCCGTTGTTGCTGCTGTGCTTGCTGGGTCGTTGCAGAGCCATGCCATGTCCGCGCCCAGTGCCTGGCCCGAGGCACTTTCGTCGAACCCTTCTTGTACGCCTGACGATTTGTGTAGCAGCTTGCTGATGCATTCACCCGCCTCCGTACTTTCGTCCGGGCCTGCTGGCACGCTTGCTGCGATCTTGCATGACTGGCCGAACCGCGCGGTGTGCGCGACGCTTCTCGCCCGTGCTGCTGAGTCAGTCACGTTTTTCGCCAGTAACAGCAATGTGCACAGTGGGCCTTGCTGCTTCAGTGCCGCGCACTGCTCGATGGCCTTGTTAAAGCCCTCGTCTTTTGCACCCTCCAAGAGCGTGCCAAGTACTTTCCCCTCCTCGCCCCTCCACGCCCTTCCCCTGCCGGTGCTGTCCCGCGCCACCGCCAGTGCCTCGGCCGTCACGTTGCCCACCTCGTGTCCAATGTGTGCTATCGTCTCTGCCGCGTCCCCCGCCTCGAAGAAGAGTGAGCACAACGCGCCAAATGCGTGTGACGTGCCCCCCTTCGTCACTGCCGCTTCCCCCCCCGCCGCCAGCAAAAGCAACGCCGCACAAGCAGCCAGCATCATTCCCCCCTTCTCTTCCCCCTCTCCCGCGCACGATCCCCGACACGATCCGAAACGGCGTTCCTTTTCCCTCTCTGCCTCGCGCTGTTCCCTTGTCCAGTGCACCGCGCAAGTTCCCGCACATGCCCTTCCTAGCAGAATGCTTTCTCACCCCTGCTGCGCGCCGCGGTTTTCCATGGCCCCCGCGCCAAACTTTTGCTCCGGCTGCGGTGCCGCACTCGCGTGACGACCGCGGCCCGTCTTTCCCTCCCCCCACTCTTACTGCCTTCGATGCGTCTTCCCACCGATCCTTCGCCCACGCACACCCCGCCCCCGTTCCTTCCCTGCTCCCTTGTGGTTCCTTTTCCTGTATGCGTGCAGTGTGCGTCTTTTCCTTTCTGTGTTTTTGTCCCCTTCGCCACCGCCACCTGCGCGCCTGGTGCTTGGCGACGAGCTCTGCCTCCCCTGTGTTGGGGCGTCGTGCGCCTATGCGTCGTCCTCTCTGCTTCTTGCATCCCGCTGCGTCGTGATGTTTGGCGGTGTGCTCGCGTGCGAGTGGCTGCGTGGCACTGCCCGTCCTGGTCTCTTCAATGCCAGCGCCCTGTGCTCTTTTGCTGCTGCTCCCAGACGTCACCGTCCCGGCCTTATTGCCCGCCCTAGTGCCGACTGCTGAGGTCTCATGGCCGCCGGCGGCGCGACGCATGGTCCCTTCGTGGTCGCTTGCGGCGCTGTGTCTAGCGGTCTGCCTCGCCCTCCTGCTCGCAGCGCCTCTGCGCACTGCGAGGCGCGTCGAGCTCCGCTGCCCGCGTGTGCGTCTGCTGCGCGTGCGTCACAGGTCATTGACGGCTGTCGGCGCGCGCTGAATGGAACACAGGCGCAGAGCCAGACGCGGGTGGCTCGCTTCAGTTTGATCTGCCCTCGCGACTGCGCTTCGAAGGCGCGGGCGCAGACGCTGGCCATGCGATCAGCCGCTCTGCCGCGCCGCTGTCGCCGCAGGGCAACTTGGCTGCGCACGCCGTGGTCTGTCGGTTGCGGGGTCACCGCGGAGCCGCACCGCCAAGCACACAGGCGGTGCACTAAGCGCGCACACCACAGACAGAACACGGCGAGCTGCTCTGTGTTCGCCCGACCGGCCGTTGCCGTGGAGAGTGGCGGGCGAGGCCCCGGCTGCGCGCACACGCGGCAGTCGCGCGGCCTCGGGCGTGGCTTGTCGCCCCGACTGCCAGAGGGCTGGAAGAGGGCACCGTCTGTGCGACGGCTTCAGGGGAGGCGCGGACACGCTTGAAAGCAGTGAAGGTGCGCGGCGCGAGTGGGACCGTGGCGCGGAGGATTGCACGGGCACGCCGTGGGTCGGGCGCGCCAGGAGCACAGCCTGCGAGCAGACAGACAACGGGAAGCGCGCCTCATCTTCCAAAGAAGGACGCAGGAGGCGCAAGGGGGCTCGCACAGCGACCAAATGGTGGGAGGGATCAGCGTAGTGTCAGTGCGCGGGGCGGCAGGGAGCAACGGCAGCGGTCGCCTCGTGCGGAAAAATGCGCGGAACGGACACATGAAACAGCCCTGCCGACAAAGCAACCAACACAACCGACCGGCCGTACCAAGGCTGCGACACGGACAGCAGCAAGGAGGAGTGACAGCGGAAATGGAGAACGACGTCGGCGTGCGAAGGTTTGCGCCGAAGGTAGCAGCATCCGAACGCAGGTGACCACCGCGCTGCACAGCGACCAAACAAAAGAAAGAAAACGGTGGCTTGGAAAAGGGCGGGTGAACGCAGGGACAGGCGAGACACAGACCGGCGGACTTAGGGGAATAGTTTGTCAAGGGCTGCCGCCCGGAGCGGTGGACCGGGTGCAGCGACCAAGGACGGGGCGTTAGCCGCGGGGACGCGCCGCAGGACCAGGCAAGACAGAAGGCCATGGAAGCAGCATGCCGATGAGCACTGGCGCGGTGCGAGATGCGGGTGTTGAGGCGCGTGTTGAGAACGCGAAGGATCGGGTGGGAGAAAAGAGGACAGAAAGGGCTCACGGAGCAGGTTGGCGCCCAGCGGCTTCGTTGCGGTGAAATTCCATGAGGACGCGGTTTTGGAGCGCGCTTGATTGCGCGGGAGAGAGGACAAAAGGCGTTTGGCTTTGGGGCAACAGACACGGGAAGGAACGCGCGTCGCAGAGGGCAGTGAGGCAGCACTTGCGGGAGACATGACAGAACCCGGTTCAAATGCCTTCGGAGGGACGGGGACATTTCTTGACCACCGGAGCGGAAATGACAGCGACTGAACGCGCGGCGGTGTTTGTCGCGCAGCGGCGATGTTGAAGACCGGAGAACCGAAGCCGAGGGACGTTGTGCAAGCGTTAGCGTAAATTGGTTCCAGCATGCCTTGGCGGTTTTTTTGGAAGAACTGGTCACCAAGAAACAAGGACGAAAGCCGCGCAAGAACAAAGCGGACAACGCGGGACCAAGGCCTGGCAAAGACCGCAACGCGGGCCGGGGGAGAACGGAACAAGCACAGGAACGGGAAAAGAAGGAGGAAGGCAGAAGGAACGCACGAGGCACACAGAAAGCCGCAGCGGATGGGAAAAACGCGCGGGGGGCAAGGACGAAACAATGAAAAGCGAAGGAAGCTCGACTAACGTGAACGAGGTGGGGAAAAGCAGGACATCCGGCAGAGACCGCAAAGCCGACAAAGAGGCAACCTGCGTATGACGAGCTATGCGCAAGACAAAGCGGTTAGGTGTAGACGACACCCGGAGCGCGGCAACGCCACCAAAAAGACGCAGCGCGTGAGAAAAGCAGTGGAACCACCAGGAGGTGCAAAGCAAGAGGGAAAGAAGCACTAGACGACACTGCGTCACGCTAGGAGCAAAGGGGATTAAGAGTGAGATCGGCACAAAACACGCGTCAGACACGACAACAGCGCGGTGCCTCAGAGACAATACGGTGGGCCACTGAACGCTTCGCAGAATTTGCCGGCAACAGGACAACAGAACGCATGGGGAGGTATTGTTGCAGCAGATAGCTGAGAGGAGCACCATGCACTGCGCAGTGGCAGCTCGACACAAGGAGGTTAGGGACGAGAAGAAAGCAAGACAAAAAGTCAACGATTGATGGGCAACGCTCGCAGTCGGACGATTCTTGCCAACCGCGAGTTGAGAGGAATGGTTAGCAGTACGAAAGTGCCGGAGAAGACGCATGAAGAGACGCAGAGCAAGGGGAAAAAGCACGCAAAGGGCGGAAGAGGCACAGGCGCAGTGTGGGACAACGCACAGGCGCAGTGGCACATTTGCGACCGGTCTGACACAACGCGTGCCAAGGCCGACAGCGAAAAAAAATGTTTCGCACTGGCTTCGCGCAATTCATTGGACCAAGGAGAACTAGAAGAAGTTGCGAGACGCGTGCGTGGAACTTCAGCGAGTCGCGTGGCGTACAGTTTGACTGCGCTTTTTCCGTTTGCGAGCCGGTCCGGATGAAGCCGCCTCTTCTTTTCCTGCCTGAAGACGGAGCGAGGGACCGAGTCACTTGTCAGCGGCGAATGCGGGGCAGGAGTAGCGGGAAGCCGGAGAACGGACAAAGGGACGACGGCGAGGATCGTGTTTGAACGCAAAAGCAAAAGACAGCCGAAAATGACGAAAGTGTATTTTTGCGGCGGGACTGCGGCAACGCTGATCAGAAGTGAGCTGCGTGGTGCTGAATTTTTGTTGGGTGTGTTTGCGTGTTTGGACAGCCTGGCCAGATGTTGGGGCGGTTGCTACGACTTTTGTTCGCGGGTTTTGTGTATTGTGTGGTTTGGCGGTGCGCGACTGAAAGACCACTTATGTGCCAGATTGCTGCCGCCTACTTCTTGCCGACAAGGAAGTGGAGGCGTGGAGAAATAGGCAGGTAAGGCATGCGATTGCTACAGCTTCTTTCTGCGTACTTTTTTTTCCGTTTGTTCGAGTCACGAGCAGCGACGAGGGTTGCCGCACATGCATTCCGGTTTTGCTTTTTCGCCGTGTTGCGTCAAGAGAACAAAAGGCAAAAACCGGATATCGGCTTGTGACCCTCCCTCTTCTTTTTTCTTGGCTGACCTTTGGACGTGTTTTGGTTTGTCTTTCTTTTTTTTTCTTAGTTTGTGCTTATCACTGTTGCATGTCTTTTTTTGTAAAACTTTGCCAAAAAAACTGCTTCACTACTTGTGCTATTGGCGCAGACTTTGTCAGTCGAAATCATGAAAAGGACAACGGCACGAATTAAACATCGGCTAAGGTAAGAAAGTTTGTCGTGAAAGCAACGTGACCTGACAAAAGTCAGAAGGAACAACATGCATCAGCGAGACGAAAGCAAAGTAAAGGTCGAAAAGCAGTGCAGATGATGGGCCAAGACAACGGTGGAGAGAAAGCTGAACGTTGTCGTTGCAAGCTGGTGGCGCACAAAACGGCAAGAACACAGCCTTCTATAAGCCAATTTACGGTCGGTCCTCACACCAAATCTCAAAAGCAATACGCAGCTCAAAACAAAAGCTTTTTTTCCTTTTTTTATGTGCCGTCACTTTCTCCTCAATAGTGCGTTTTTCCAAAAATTTGGTCAATATAAAAATATATTTTTCTGTGTATCCTTTCATCCTTCTATCTTTTTCTTTTTTGCTGCTTTGTTGTATAATTTTTTTTCACGCGATCTCGCGGCTGTGCGTTCCAAAGCCTGAGGTCAATTTACTGCTTTTCTGTTCATGCTTAAAATTGGGAGGTCATTGTTTTCTTTCCTGTCATATTTTCTATTCGGCGTTTTCTGTCT